>JARHVA010003841.1:1167500-1172500 GCA_037957365.1 Torreya grandis
GAAGTGGGTGCTTCGCTAAAAGGTCTCATTTTTAATATCATATTATAGGACAAGTATTCCATATATTTTTAAGTTGTGAGTGGGTTTGATTACCCATTTGTATTTCCTACATAATTCATGTATTGTATGTTTGATCTTGAATTATCTTTCTTATTCATTATTATGAATAATTTGTATTCTTTAAGAATGCTTGTAGTGATTTATCAAGTGTTTAAAAAGATTAGAATTGAAGTTTTGATTAGATTGCATCAATGATTAACCTCTTCCCTCTTAGTGATTATACCTATAAAAATTGGTATCAATTTCAATTTATTTGTATAAGGTTTAAAATCCTTAAGTGAAAGATCTCAGTTATTCAAATATGGATGATCATAAATCTAGAAGGATTCATTCAAGCAAGAAAAACTCTAGTAGGTCTAAAAGTGACAATAAGTGTATTTATCATGATAAAAATGAAGGTATGACAATGGGAGAGAATTTTTTAAAATTTTGAGATTCAAATAAAAAAGAGGATGAATTAAAAATAATGGAAGAGTTGGTGCTCCAAAGAAAGGATAATCTGGTGTTAAGGACTTTGGTCATAAGCCAATAGGAAATAGTTAATAGTCTCAAATAAAAACTAAGTTTTAAAGACATTAAACATGGAAATGTTATTTAAGAATTAAAAATTTAGATTAATATCACTTCCATAGATCTAATGGTTAAGGAGGATGAGTTTACTAAGCTTAGAAAGGAGGAGTCATTAAGAGCAAAATTAGATGAGATATCTTCAAAAAAACTTGAAGAGAGTTGTGAGCCATCAAGAATATTTGGTGTAGAAAAAAATCATACTTGTAAAAAAGGTTAGAATTATTAATATCAAGGTAACCATCATCAAGTAGAGAATAACATGTCTCCCTCAAGAGTAATTCAAGGAAGAAACACTTCAGTTAGTAATAAGTGAACAAGGTATGTGAATGCTTTCAAGAGTTATTGCTTTTCATGTAATTAATATAGACATAGGTTAATGAACTATAGATGTTAATATTCATGGAGACAAATTAATAGACTTTCATGTTATATCTTCAACAAGGAATAACATATTGTAAGAGTGTGTAAGGAAAAACACCTAAGGGTGGATAGTCAAGTCAAAAAGACATAGTGGGTCAATAAAGTAGATGCTAAGGTTTAGATAAGAAAACCAAGGAAGTTATGTCCATGTTTTCTCAAAGTATCATTCATAATTAATACTTTAAGTATATTAATAATGGACTCCCAAGAGTTATGAACAAGATCACTTTCGTAAAAATGATTTCCATAAATACCAAAGTTGAGGATGAAGTCACTAAGGATTAAAGTACATAATCACACACAAAGGTATCATGTAAACATCTAGGCGAAGGATTAAACTAGATTCCTTCTCTTGAAATATATATAATGGAGTATTTTGGCTCAAGGGGATATATGGTTATAGTGAAAAATGACTAGCAAAAACCTAGAGAAACCAGATACTTATAGCATATCATATAGATGTCATAAAGGAGTTCACAATTTTTTGAATGTGAGTTGTTTAGTGACTTTGGTCACTCAAGGTGTTTGATATAGGAGTTTGAAGATGACTTAAATGTCATAAGACACTTTTAGTTTCTCTATGTAGGCTTAGTTTTATCCTTAGTGTATTAAACATGTCCAATTCATGAATAAAAATTATATGAGGGTTTGGTGTCCTTAGACCCTAATAAGATCATTCGTGATATTTATAACTTAGTTATGACTTATGGAGTGCTTAACCATTATATTAATGTTATGTAATTTTTCCTTTAGTGTTTATCATGCTTATAAATCATTATTGAGTACAAGTTAGTGTCTAAATAAGCTAAATCATAATAGGTGTGTGAAATAACTGATTATTGTTTCTCAAGACCATAATCTTCTTGGTAAAGATTTTTTAACCATGATGTTCTAAGAATGAGTTGACATGTTATTTATGCCCTAAGGATGCTCATAAAGTTTTGATAATGATCACTATCTTATAGAATCACAAGGTTCTTGTGATATTAAAAAGGAGTATGTAGAACTATGCATGAAGGAATGTTGTTCATAACATGAAGAAAGTCTCAAAGTTTTGTAGATGATGTTTTCTTGTAGTCTATCAAGATGCTAGTGATTTTAATGAAAAAAAATTTAGTAGTGTATTTGAAATTTGATTTGAGAAGATGTCATGTTTAATTGATGAAAATATGACCTCATAATGTCTTGAAGGAACATGTTGATATATTAAAAGCCACCAAGATATTATGTGATTTGTTTTTTGACAAAAACTCTCAATTTATATAAAGACGAGAATTTGAGTTGTTTTCAAGAGTTGATTTTAAGTCTATACCTTGTAGATGAGAAGGTTCCATGAGAGGTAGAATGATATCAGAATCTATGAATGTTTTAAAATAAGTTTATTTACTCTTGTTTAAATATCATTAAGAAGATAGGTTATGACTAAAGGATTATTGTAGTATAGTTTATACTCACAAAATTGTATGACTATGTTTCCATAATTTCTTTGAAGAAGTTATAAGCCATGATGGATTGTGGAGGATTAAGGTAAATTATTTATTTTTATGATATATGTATGAGAGTTACTCATACATATTTTATATGGTCAATTTGACGTAATGAATATATGAGATCTATTGGTGTTTCCATGAGGGTATTGACTATGTGCGGATTATGTTTAAAGAGTTGCTTGTAGACCTACTATATTGAGAAGAATTATTTAGATGGGGTATAGGTTAAGGTGGAGAAATAATTTTTTGATATTTCTGTAGAAGTTTCTGATGGAAATATTCAAGTGACTCATTTAGGGACATTGGTCCTAAAAGCAAATTCTAGTCATATTTTTATGCTTGGTTCAATAGGTCAAATCATGAAGTATGAATGTGAGGTTGGTATGGATTAGGTATAGGATTTTTCCAAGTTTATTCCATGTTTTTTGATGAATTTTATTGGTTATATTTACCATTAATGACAATTTGTTCCATTTGACCATTTTGGTTAGTGCTTAATACCTAGTGAGTGTCAATATTACAAATTTGATGGTTTTAAGGTCTTGGAATACAAAAGAGAGTTGATATTAGTTGAGTTTGGTTTGTCAAAGTGGGAGAGGTGGCTTGGTGATGTCAAAATTATTTCAAGATCATTTTTTGGTGTTTTGGCATTTTGACTACTATGTGTGTAAGGTTTACAAGTAAGGTATGGAGATTTCCAGGTGTCATTTGAATAATTTCAAGTTGTCAAGGTGTTTTAGTAGAATATAAATGTGTTTTTTATTTATTTATATTTTATATAGTTGGTTTCATGATTTAAATATATATTTAATGAAAATTGGATATTTTTGTTTACTCTTAGGTCTCTTAGTCTTTGCTTGAAGGCAAGTAGGTCAAAAACCTAGCTAACGGAAGTATAGGTTCCCAAAGGTGACTAAGCTCAAAATTTGGTCCAAAAGTGAGTATTAGTGACTCCCAAGTGTGGAATAATTTTAAAGTGATGTATTTGAATATAATGTGGTGAGTTGACTAAATTTATTTTAAAAACCTAGTGTTTTAGCCAATGGTGGTTAGTTTATTTCATAAAGGATTTGAGATATAAGGATATTTTATATGTTTAAATGGAAAAATGGATTCTCAAAAATTGTTTCATATCCATCTGAAAATTGTCTGATGTGTCCTATAGATGAGTTATGAAAATGGATGGCTAATTGGTAGCTTAGTTTGTGAAGTAGCTATGGTTAGAGGAATATTTGGTTGATGTTTTTTAGAAAGCATAAGGGGGATTATGAGTGTACTAAATATATGAAATTTCAATCCATGAAAGTGCATACATAGAAAGCTATAGGATCTTCAAGGTTTAGGTAGGGCTATTAGGCTTCTAGGCAAGGCTAGTGTGAAGAAAAGAAATTTTTTTATCATTTTTTCCAAAATAAAAATCTATTATTGTTATCATTTTAGTTTTTAAATATATTTTGAACATCTTTCATGTTTTGAGAGTGTTTTGAACACCTATTGGTGATCATGGAATTAACTTGGGAAATAAAATTTGAAGGCAATCATGAAATGTTATCATGCTTAGAGATGGTCTAAAGGTGCTCAAGAGGATCCTAAGGTTAAGATACCTAGGTAGAGTCACTATTAGTTATATTAAGGCTTTATCACTCCCATTATCTTGTTATTGTGTGTTTATTCTTCATATAACAGGGCATGGTCAAGATGGTGTGTTGTCAATGAGTAAGACTATGAAGATCTAGTAAGGAATGGTATGCAAAATCATTGGGGGAGTTAATATTATCTCTCATTGGATTTCCATTATTTATTTATTTTTTAAAACATTTTAAAAAAATTATTGGGGGAGTTTACATTAGCTCTCATAGGATTTCCATTCATTATTTTTTATTTTAAAACATTTTAAAAAATTTATTAGGGGAGTTTATATTATCTCTCATAGGATTTACATTCTTTTTTTCTAAAACATTTTAAGAAATTTTAGGTCCTCAATATTAACACATAATCTCACTTTTATATTGTGTCAATAGGGGAGAAAGTGTTTCTAGAGAAAGGAGTATGTATATAGTTTTGTGTTGGTGTTGACATCAATTACAAAGGGGGAGATTGTTGATGTGTTATCAATTATGTCTTCAAGTTATCCAAGATTGTACATGAGGTTACAAATAATGTTCTTGTTGTGTCATGTATGCTACGAGGTCAATGACAAAGTGTGCCTTAGTGACCATGCATGGAGCTTATAGGGTTTTCTTGGTTAGGTGAGGTGATGGATGTCGGTGATGTGTTTACCATATTTAAGGGGTAATATAAGGTGTAAATAGTGTTTTGGGAACTTTTAGAATTAAATGTAATTCATTAAAATACCCAAGTCACTTTGATATATCTTCCTAAGTAAGCAAATTGATGACATCAAAATTTGCATGTGTGAAGGTGTCAGAGGAAAATGGTCACATGATTTTATTTAGGTTT
>JARHVA010003841.1:1177500-1210000 GCA_037957365.1 Torreya grandis
ATATTTCCTTCATTTAGACTTATTATCAAGTTGTCTCTAATCAATATTCCTAGTTGACAAGATTATTGGTGGAATTTGGACTTCATAACCATGAAAGTCAAGTATTTTTTGGATTGACTTTGGAGGTTATGATAAGATATTGGAATATAATATCACACTAGATAAAAACTAATATTAATAATATTTGAATCTAATTCCATCAATTATAAAACCATATATGGTAGTACTATAAGTCCAAATTCTTAGACATATGTCCATATTTAATCAAAATAATGGTTTGAAGCTTTATGTGGATCAATGTAGTTGAAAAACATTGATTTTACTTATATTGTGTAATGGTTATAAAATGGTCAAAAAAGATGAGCATAAAAGTAATATGTTCATCATTCATGTTAAAACAAGTCGAGTAGAAGCACTAGTTGTGAAGTAACATCAGTTGATCAATTGAATGGTGTACAATGTGCCAATTTTTATGTGTGGAAAATAATATTAGATGAATTCATAGTAATATGTTAGGAATAATCTCTTTTACCCCTTTGGATCAATGGGTTGGAATGATAATTTGACCTAAATAATTTTATAAGTTATTTATTGGTTTAATTTACTATTATATATGGTGTGATTCTCATGCAAGACACCCATTTCATATTATTTACATAATTAGTGTCAATAATAATTGATGTGCATCATTAATTAATTATTGGTTAAATAAATAAGTTATTTACTCATTTTGGTAGATCGACAATTATGTCCTCTAGGAAACCATCTCTTGATTGTGAAAGTTATTTAAAGCTTGAAGATCAAATGTTAAAATTAATTTATATTTTACATTTTCAAAGTTACATGAATTATTATATAAAAATTTTATTCCTTTTTTCTATGTATGTAATTAATTATCACATATTATTTTCATCATGGTGATAAATATCATAAGCATCATCAATTTTTTATTTATTCACAACATTATAACTAACACACATTTAAATGTAATTTTAAATAGAATATTCACATATATAAAGAACATTAACATCATTTTGAGACACCTTTTTATGTTTCAAATAAGATAAAAATTCCTTTTAAAAATGTCAATAGGATTACAATTTATTAAAGGAAAAAAACTAATACGACTCTTTGATCTAATAACTTTAAATAATTATAAATATTTAACCACATGTATAATTTAAAAACCCTATGTTTTGAGTAGTATATATTACAAAAAAAATAGAGACTTCATCTCAATTTTTTTCTTTAATGATCAAGTACAGAATTTGTTTCCTAACATGGTTTAGTGCACATTCAATAGAAAGAGGAAAACACTTTGTCTCTCTTGGTAAAGTATATGCTTGATCATGGGATACTAAAATTTTCCTCCCAAAGTCAAAAAACTACTTGGCCATGAGAGGAAACTTTTTTCCTCTTGTTATCAATAATCCATATAACCATTGAGGTGAAATTTTGTCTCCAATAGTCAAGTGATCTCTTAATCCTAATATTATTCATTGGATCTTGTGGTCAAGTGCCTCACATGTTTATGTAGGTACTTAAACCATAGATAAGACATTTGTCCTCTAATGGTTAATTAGTAACTTAACCATGGGAGGCAAAAAATGGCTTTAATGGTTAAGTATGTGTTTGACCATGAAAGAAAAAAATTGTAATTTCATGGTCAAGCATCTTCTATACCCTAGGAGGCCAAAAACTATCCTTTCATGGTCAAGAGGGTGATTCACCATGAGAGGGAAATTATTAACCTCTCATGGTTGATTAAGTGTTTGATCATAAGACCCTATTTTTCTTCTCATTTTCAATTAGGTACTTGAAGATTAAGGGAAAAAAGAAGTGTTCTTATGGTGAGGCACCTATTTTACCTTTAGAGGCCATTATTTGACCTCTTACGGTCAAGTGCACAACCTTGCATTTCCAAGTGCATGTTTGACCATTTGAGAGTTTTTGGTGGCCTATCATGGTCAAGAAAGAAATTGATACAATATTTTTGGACTTAACTCAATCAAACACACACTTGACCATGCAATGCTAGTTTTTGTCCTCATGGTTAAATTATTTATTGACCATATGAGGTAAAAAATATTATCAAATTTTCAAGGACCCACTTAACCATGAAAAAATAATTTTTAGCGTCTTATAGTAAATTGGATAATTTATCATAAGATGGAACTTTTGGATCATATAGTTATAAAAAATATCATGGTTCTTTATTTTTAATACATGATTTGATTAAAAAAAAAAATTAATGAATAAAATATTTATTTTTAATTCCCAATAATAAACTTTTTAAGACATCATCATTTTAAAAAAAAACATATTTTATATGCTAAATGCTATTCTTTTTTAAGACATTATTATTTTTTTATTGTAAATTGAATCATTATAAGTTTTATTTAAAACATTAATATACTTAATAAATATATTTTATTATTTTATTGTTCTTTGAATGTCAACTAAATCAAAAAAATTATTACAATATAATAAAAAGGTTGAAAGGGTAAATTTATGTAATATGTCAACAATACATATTTTGAATTAATGAAGAATGGCTCATTGTTGTATATGATACAAAAATTAAAACTATAATATAAAATTAAATTAAACTATTTTAAACAATTGAATTTTGTAATATTATGCTATAAAAAAACATTGAAATGTTACATAAATTTAATAAACTTTGTATAATATATGTAGTAACATGAAATATGTAAATATATTGTAATTTTTGTTTGATTAGGGTGAAAACTAGCGGTTGAAATGCCCTCAAAACATATTACAAATAATAAAAATAAAATGATAAAACCCAAACATACAAAAAATAATAGACAACCCTAGAACGACCTTAAGATACCAAATAGAAAGAGAAACATTATCAAGCAATCAACAAAATATCAACGTTCAGTTACTAATATAACACATATGTTCCACCTCACATATCGACCAAATCTTCCAGACACAAAAAATTCCAGTCATTCCTAAATGACATGAATATTTTTGGATATATAGTCCTCCATAGTGACCTTCTCATCATATTCCTTCTTCTTTTGGCCCCTCCTTCATCTACTAGGCCTATCTAGGGTTTTATCAATTATATATTATTAGTGTCCTCCCATACATCAGAGGTGGTTATGATGTTTACAATTTTTTTTTATTATTTTCATAAATTCTACCATTCTTCACATCCATCTCATCCACTAACCTTTTCATCTTGACCCATAATCTAGTCATATCTTTTAACTTGCTAGTGTCTTATTCTATGTCCTTTAATTCCTTATTCTATTTTTTTGTGTTAAATTTACTTCTTATCCAATTTTTTATTAAAATTTTCACTAGAATATTACTATTCTTATTAAATTCACCTACCATCTCCTTGAGTAAACTAAGTTGATGTGCACTATCTTGCTTTGATCTACCCATGTTTACTATAATGATATCCACTTGGGATTCAAGGTAATCTAAACTAGTCTTATCATTTGATGGATTACCAAGTTTTTAATTTAGTGGAGTAATAAATATTTTATTTTTTTTACTTTTATGACCTAAAATTGGTATTAATCTCCTTCTTATGAGAATGTGGGCCCTAAGCCAAGTTATTTTGGACTTATTTGGCCATTATGCCAGAGTTTTATCTTCTTTCTCCATGACTTCTATAATAGGTGATTTATTGATTCCAAGCTCACTCATTTCCTTGGGAAATATGATAGGATTATCAGTGGTAGGGGACCTATAATAAACTGAGATCAATATTAAATCTTGATGGACCTAAAAATCTACATTTCACATTTGAAATTCCTTCACCATATTTATAAGAGACCTTAAAAGGTAATAGGTTAGGTTAATTACCTCACCAAGATTGAAATGATTAAGGAATAAAAAGTGTCATGAATATAAATTTCTGATCCTCCCATCCATATTAACACATTTCATCACCTACTAGAAGACTTATGGCCATATACCAGGTAAGGACATGTGAAGGACGTCATTTTACATCTCATGAATCTTTTCCTTCTTAGAGTATAAATTATGGATTATTTCATTCTTTATAGAAGTGTCCATGTATACCTTACAGCCATTAGTTGTAATAACCATGAATTATACATTTGTTTTTATTTTGTAACTTCCACCATTACTCTCCTTAGCTTTACTAGCTTATAGTTCTAGACTTCAACAAGTTCATATAGATCCCTAGATCAACCCCATGAATTATTTACATGTAGATGCATATGTTAAATCTAGATTTTACATGATAAAATAGTATTTTTCAATTTAGAAATATCACTTATGTCTCAAGACATTAGTTAAATACCTTTTTTCTATCACAAGGTTCACATTCACCATCTCACTATACCTAAATGCTTATCCTATAATTTGACCCTGATATTCTAATTACCTAGATCACCTGAATCCCATACTATGCCTAAAGTCTAACATATGTTTTACACTATCAGTTATAGATCTTCAAAATTTATCTATCCTTTAGGATACTACATCTATACTAAGAAACTAGTGTCAATGTTAGTGTCCTAGGTTTGATTCTAGTGTTCATACTTAAAAAACACTCAAATTAAAAAATATTTTAAATTTTATGGGTTAACATTTTTATTAATCAACCCTATCATGAGATTATTTCAAAAGGTGTTGTATAAATACAATTCATATACCATTCATTATAATCTAGTATAAATCAAACACACATATATATTGTACCAAGCAAGAGCACTTCTCAAGCTAGAAAATGTGTCATATTCTTCCCTATTTCCAATTCAATCATAGGAACAATATTATTATAGGTCTAAAGCATCCAAATAACATCTCATGAATAATATTTTTCAAGTTATGAGTTAGATCACTAAATGCACTCTCATATAGCTTATTATACCATTATTCATACACAATCCCATATAAGGGGGATAATTACGTCACTCTAAGGCCATATTTAGAGTATTAACTATGTAGGTAAATATCACTTATATATGGGTATCTCAAGTTAGGTCAAATCCACTTGATCCCATTAACCCCTATTTTTAAAGGTGGCATGACCTAATTTGAGGACTTAGGGTTTTGAGATACATACCAATATATAAAAATTATGCACACTATTAGAATAGACAATATGCAAGGTGATAGTGAAACCTAATAGAAACAAGTAGAATGTATAGAAAAGGTCTTATAGTTCATACATGAAAAAAGCATCAATTATAGTGTCCCTATTTCTATGGTGTTTTAGGTTGATAAAGAGATGATTTCCATAGTCTAATGGATCATATTTGAGCATCATCTTGAGTGTTTCTACATATGCACTTCCTATATCTATTTTTTCATCATTTAATATTCCAAGTATTATTCCTTGTTAATTTTTAAGAAATCAAATTACTATTTGGCATTTCAATTTCTATATTTATCTTGTTTACATAATTCAACACTATATCATAATATATTATGATTTTGAATTATTTAATTGGTATAATTTTGGAATATTTTATTCTATAGTTTATTATACTATTATTATAAATCTTATTTATATAAATCCTTAATCATTTAAAGAAACTATTAATCCAATCCTAGTTTTTCCCATGGTTTTTATCCTTATATAGTTCTAGATTGTAGCACATATTCATATTTTGATTTTATTAATTTGTAGGAAACCTAAGAAAAGTTATATAATAGTTGGTGTACATATTAAACATCTCAAGATTATTATTTTACTACCTAAAATGTCTAAATTTATACATATCAAATTATACCCATAATTCCAATTAGAGAAATGCTAAAAAAATCTCATAGAGGATGAATCTGATCATGAAAATAATGAAGCACATGATAGTAATGGACACAAATAAATAGATAAATATATAGTTAAATATATTACAATTTTTTTAGAGAATATTCCAGAAAATATTAAGTATCTACATAATGTCCTCAATATTATATTAAACATTAAAAATTCTAAAATCATTAGTGAGAAAACATTGCTCATTATTGACATAAATATTGGTGCTACTAGATATGCCTATCAAACATCCATCCCATTGAGTACACCATTTATTATTACATTTAGTAGGGGTATGGGGTATGTTTTCAAGCCATTTTCCCTTGAATATTAGACAAATATTATTACATCCTCCATGGGATAATCAATTCTTCAACTTAATTACCATTTTAATGCTTATATAAACATAAATATTTGCATCCCCTTTGGAAACTTATAAAATATCAAATCTAAGATTATTTAATTTATTCAAGATTTATAATCTAATATTACCAATATTGATTAAAATAATTCAAAATCTACTCATGATATTAATTCACAAGATTTATTGCATAATCCTTTGCACTTGAGATATATTTTCACCCTTTCCTAACTAATTTTTTATCACCCAAGTTCAGATTTTATGATGGAAAGGGTGACCTTGAGTAGTATCTCTGATATTTCTATGTAGCAAGTATTGATTATGCTTGTAATGATAAAATTTTGAAAAAACTATTTGTAAGAATTCTAAAGGATAAGGTTTTAAGATAATTTTATGATATTTCAATAGAATTAGTGAAATAATTAATACCTATAGTAGACCAATTTCTAACACATTTATATATAAACATTACTAAAAATATGTGATATACAAAAATTATAAATATCAAGTAAGAAACCAGTAGGCCCATTAATGAATATGTTTTATGGTATAAAAAAATGTTAGCCAATATGACCAATCCAATGGTAGATAAAGAGGTTCAAGATATATTTAAGAAATGTTTACTTTCACCACTACATGATTATATTATTTTTAAGAATTTTATATATTTTGATGAGTTATGCTATATTTTTTGATATTGACAAATGAAACTTATTTCATTAAATAATATTAAGTATATATCTAACTCAAAAAATACATAAAATACAAAGTTTCATATAAAACTAAAAAATAAGGTAAAACCTCCAAAGGCTAAGAATAAAGAAACAACAATTATGAATATAGTTTCAAAACAACATAATGGGCTCATCTTATATGATGCACCTAAGAGAAAATTTACACAATTAATTAAGTCTCTAGATTTTCTCCTTATAAAGTTAGTGGACTATAATCTAATATCTCTCTCCTCTCTTAAACGTTGATATGAGTTGACCTCTACCAAAAAGATATAATGTAAATGTTTATTTTGAATATCACCAATGTTTTAGGCATTCCATTAATATGTTTCTTTTTAAATCACAAGATCCAATACCTCATTGATAGTTAAAATATCACATTTGATTAAATCCCAAAGGATTCAGGATCACA
Source organism: Torreya grandis (assembly GCA_037957365.1). Lineage (NCBI taxonomy): Eukaryota > Viridiplantae > Streptophyta > Pinopsida > Cupressales > Taxaceae > Torreya > Torreya grandis. The sequence continues at coordinate 1,184,784 of JARHVA010003841.1, forward strand.
ACATGGTGACCATAAAAAATAGAATATAATTAAAAATTCATACAATACAATTGTAAAGAAGCACTAAAAATTAAAATGAAATATAATGCACATCCTCTTCCACTACATCATGGGAACTCATTAGCTAGTATTACTAGCACACTTATACATGAGATAAATACTATGGTTTAGAGGCTTTCTATTTCATTTGATGAAAATGAAATTATGAATGATGACTTTTATATTCACTCATTTTTTATTACAGAATATCTTGATGATCAACCTATACAAAAGGTTATGGTTGATAATGTTTCTAGTGATAATGAACGTAGCATGAAATTAACCACACATTTTGGATATACATAGATGATTTATACCCTTTTAAAAACATGACCAAAGTATTCAATGGGAAATCAAAATACATTTTTTATGAGATTTTTTTACCTTTATAGGTTGGTCCAACACATATGAACACAATTTTTTTTTTATATCACATATGGGAGTCTTTGATTTTTTATTGGTATGAATTTGGATTCATAAGCTCCATGTAGTGCCCTCCATAATGCATATATGTCTCAAGTATATTCATACCAATAGTGTAATCCTAATTTCATGAATTCAGTATGAACATCTATTATAACAAGAGAATGTTATTCCAAGGTAGTTAATAATACAACATACAAAGTTGAATCATGATCGAAATGGTAATAAAAATTTAATCCCTTCTCCTAGGCAACCAATACTATAGAGGTTGTTACATTAGAGAAACATAGTGGACTTTATACAGCCATCATCTATACCTACATAGCCCATCTAGTTGTTGAGAACATATCAACATGTTTTAGAGATGGTAAAAAAAATTAAAATTATGATTTCACCAAAGATGCCACAAAACACTAAATAATGGGTTTAGAGAACCACTATAAATTATACTAATACTTCATGACTATGTCATATGAGGCATAGGAAAAGTATTACATATTTAGAATCAGAACACACATGATCCTTGTCATCATAACCATTGTTTTGTATCTCATATTAATTTTATAACATTATATGAGGATCCCTTAGATGGTATCACTAGATGACCTTCTCATTATTAAAAATATTCAAATAATTCAAAAAAATTAAAAAATTAAATAAAAATAAAGACAATAATAAACATTCAAATAAATAAAAATACTTAACATTTACATTTTTACTAACATTTTCATATGTTGTTTAATTTATGTTATTATATATAATATAATATTAGTTCTATACACACATATTTTTCATGTGTACTTCAGTGTGATAAAATAATACACTAGATCCCTGATATATGCACATATAGATGTTGGAACTTTCCTCTACCCATGTGTCACACTATATTGGAGGCATCTACTTCTATTGATCTTGATTGAAACAAGTTTTATTATTTTATGATCACTTTGAATTATCATGTTAATATTATATACTAATTATTATAAACTCTAATACTCATGGTTACACATTACACAATGTTCCATACATGTTGTGCTATAGGAAATTTTTGCTAACACATGTATATAGGGACTAGTATGACATGATTATGTTAGTTGCTTATATTTCACTTATTCATATTATCACATGGATTACTTGAGTCTACTTATTTTTTGTTATTCTATTTAAACTTAGGAAGAGTTGAGTATGTCCCTTATTTATCATCCTAAGTGTCATAATGTGTTGGTTCTTTGGTGTGTATACATTTAAATATGTCTTTCCCTTTGAGTATATAACATTTAAGCATGCCATTTATTTGTAGTCTCCTTATACCCATTTTGTGTGACATTAAATGCTCTTGTATGTGTGATTTATTGCTTTATAAGATTTTAATTTTTAATTTTATATGTTACCATGATCCATAGCATGTATCTTAGATATTTTTATGTTTGGATACTATGAGCTTAATTGATAAATATACTTAGACATGATTCCATTATATGATTCTTTATTATATGATTGGTACAAATATATCATGGTTATCTTATCCCTTTAATACAAGGTGATTACTAAGTAACATTCCCCACACCTAAAAAGAGGGACATATTAATGGGGGAATGTCATATATACATGAGTACACATACACATAGCTAGAAAATTTTGTAGATTTGATACCATTTATATGATTTCAATTTACACTTGGGTTAGAATTTTTTAACTAAGATATTACATAGTAAATACTTGAGCATATAAATCATGGTTATCCTTAGGTAACACCTTTTATTCTTTTAATTTAGATATTATATTAATATAATAAAATGGGGGAAAATATCGATACATATTTGATATTAGACACTTGAAAATGTGTAATTTGACTAGAAAATTAAAGGGTCTTTCATATTTTTGAAATATTAGACACTAGGACACAATTTTTAAATATTTTGGGTCTTTCATATTTAGAGTTGCGTTTCCCATATCAATGTCATTGCATGTCACAATTCATAACACTAGGATTATTTCAAAAATGTTTGCTAGGGGTGTTCAATATTTTGAGTTAGGTTTATTATATTGATGTCATTACACAAGGAAATTCACAACACTAGGAGATGTTTTTAAAATATCTAGGATATTACATATTTTGAGTTATGTTTCCCATATTAATGTCAAAATATATGGAAAAATTCACAACATTGGTAAAAAATTTAGAAGTATTTGGGATGTTGTATATTTTGAGTCAAGTTTCCCATGCAAATGTAATTATGTGGAAAATTTTAAAAAATTGGTATAAATTTTGAAAATATTTAGTGTATTTCATAATTTGAGTTAGGTTTACCATAAAAATTTCCTTACATAATGCAATTCATAACATTGGGAAAATTTTCAAAAATATTTTTATAATTGCATATTTTGAGTTTATTTTCTCATACCAATGTCATCATACAGTGAAATTATCAACACTAGGACATATATAGTTTTTAATATTTTTGATAGATTTTATACGCATCTTAATAGTAGAATATACATTTGATAGATACATAATTATGCGCTAAAGTTATAAAAATACACTAATTTAGTCATTATTTATCTATAACAATTGGCTCCCTTGAGTAATGTAATCAATATTTAGCTACATCAATATCTTTGGAACTAATTCATTTTTTAGGTTGAGATGTTTATAACATTTAACCTGGTGAGATTATCTAGATTGGTTAGATTATATGTAAACTTGAGTTGTGCAACTAAGAATTAATGATCTCAATAGACTTTACATAACTCACCCTTATACCAGATTGGGGGCATGATCACCCTATAATTATCTTATTCACATCTTTAAGGTTAAACTTTGAACCTATCTCTAATGATTCAAAAAATAAACATCATTACCAAATCAAATAACAAAGTGGAAACGTGGTTGCATTGACACACATGTTTACTCTTTCCTTCCTTTTTTCTATTTCAAGCATTTTAACTATCTCAATTTTTAGATTATATACACTAATTACAATGTAACATGCTTTTGGTTGGAGATAATACATAGAAAGTAAAATTTAAATGGGTTTGAAATCAAATCATGTTTTTTTAACTTAAGTTTCAACCCTACAGTTTAGGATCTTTCCATTATTATAAGTCTCATGTTCTCCATCTCATTATGCATAAATGATTATCCTATAGTTTGACCCTAATATTATGATTACTCATATCACTTGTATCCCATGGTTTTATTAAAACTTAATATATATATATATATATATGTATATATATGTATGTATATATATATATGTATATATATATATATATATATGTATATATATATATATGTATATATATATATATGTATATATATGTATATATATATATATATGTATATATATGTATATATATATATGTGTGTGTGTATATATATATATATATATATATATATATATATGTATACGCGCACACACACACATGCGCGCGTGCGCACGCACACACACATATCTTACACTATTATTTATATATCTTCATTATGTATCTATCCTCTAGGGTACTACCATCTAAACTAGGAAACTCATGTCAATGCTAGTGTTTCAGGTCTCACACTAGTGTCTGTACCTCACAAACACTCAAATTTTCAAAAAATTTGACATTTATGGGTCACCTTAATTTTATTAATTAACCATCTCAAAAAATAATTTCAAAATGTGTGGTATAAATAAAATTTAAAAAGTATTCATTATAATCAATAAAAAATCAAAAACACATCTATCTTATACCAAACAAAAACACCTCTCAAACTTTCAAAAATACCCTATTCTTCCCTATTTTAAAATAAATCATTGGATTAGTATTTTTATATGTTTAGATAATTTAAATATATACCCATGAGTAGTATTGTTAAAGTTACAACCTAGATTACTACATGGACTTGAATATAGAATATTACACCATTATTCACAAATAAGCCCGCATAAGGGGGGATAAAAAACATTGGTATAGGGACTTATTTGGGGTATTTGATATGTAGGTAATGACCATTTACATAGGGGTATTTTATTTAATCTCAACTTCACTTGATATCACTACATAATTTTGATATTATCCTTGGATTATTGGCTATGTAGGTATTGCTCACTGACAGAGGAGTCTTTGAGGTTAACTTGACTTCACTTGAGATCACTAACCCATATATTTCAAGTTGTAATTAATAAATAGAGGAACTATGATTTTAAGATATAAATTTATATCTAAAACATATGAACATGATCTAAATATGTAATATATAAGGTGATAGTGAGCCCTAATATGCATGTGTGGAATTTCTAGAAAATGACCTATATTTTATACATGATAAAAGTGATAGTTCTTAGATATAGTCATCAACTCTAGTGTCACTATTTATATGGTAGTTTCCAAGATGATATAAAACTAATTTATATAATATGATGAGTCACAAATGAGAATATTCCTAACTGTTTATTCACTTACACTTCCTAAATTTTCTTATGCATCATTCAATAAGCAAAGTATTATTATGTATACATGTTTAAGAAATCAAATTTTTATTTGGAATTGAAATTATATTTTTTTTTCATATTTACATAATTAAACCATGTATCATAATATATTATGAATCAAAAGTATTTAATGAATAATATTTTAGAATAATTTATTCCTTAGTTGACTAGGTTATTCTTCTAACTCTTACTTATAAAAAGGGTTAAACAATAGTTTTTTAAGCTTCCTTTTTTCAAGATGTTATAAAAATTTATTTATTTTGAATCCATTTCAATACAATGGATATATAATTAATATTTCACCTCTCATGTCTTCTCATTGAAACCAACTCTTTATTTTGTCTACCAAGGTGACTTTGTTATCATTCAAGATAATGCAATTACTATCATATGTATTCCCACCCTTATTGATGATGTAAATTATGACATTAATCATGTTTAGGTATAAATAAATCCTAATTTTCAAATTATTATTGATCCTCAAATAAAGGGTTCATTACATCTCCAAACTTATAACCCTTACTAATAAACACAAATTATCATCTAAAGAGATAAACAAAGAGATAAATATCTCCCAACCTTTGATTTGAAGACTAATCCTTGTCCTCCTTAATTTAATATGTAAAAAATGGATGTATAATTTATAAACCATTAGTCCATTTGGTGAGGTTAAAAATTGAAACACCTTTTTTATCGATCCTATAAATGCATTAATTATCCTCCCTATATGTATGAAGAACTCTCAGTTCATCAAAATTACTCATTATAATTTGAGAATTATTGATAATATTTTTAAATTTCCAATGTGACCTATAAATTTACTTGAGATTATTGATAATGTTTAGTTATTCTCCTATAACAAGATATTCTAGTCTTAACTCACTTACCAACTAGATTCCCTAAAGTAAAGCTCTTTCTTCTATTAAGTGGTTGGATTGAATATCTAAAAAACCCACATAAGAAACATTATATACACCATTATTTTATATTATGACTTAATAAAATCCCACTTTACATGGTTTCCCCTTTTCTACATGATCAAAGTTTAATTAATACTAAGATTTCAATATCTTTCACCATTTGAGCCTTATCATATCTATCTTTCCCCAAACTCATCATCTCCCTTAGAATCCTTTATATTCCACATTTAAATGATTTTTTACTTATATTTTGAAATTATTTTATTGTATTTATTAAATAAAACATACAATTTTTCCTTGATATAATCTATAATTTGTGGACCTACCTTAGCTTGATTTCCTTTTCTATTCTAGATTTTTTGGTTGTTCCTTTCTTTCCACACTCCCTAGAGGAAGTGGGGTGGGGTCATAATCTATTTTTTAAGGATAGGGGATAATAATAAAATTTTAATTTTCATGATGAGGTTTAAAATTTATTTGGGTATGACCCAATAATATAAATAATTATATCCAAAAACTTACTAATAAATGAGTAATGTAGGAATAGGTGTCTAACTAATTATTCCTCATTTTCATAGAGAAAATGATAATTAAGAAAAAAATGACTATTTATATTAGATTATATATTATAAGGATATTATTTTATGCCATAAAATATTATAAAATATTTAATTAAGGAATATAATCCTTTTCCCAAATGAACTTCTAAGGAAAAATGTTCTCCCCTAGCTCAAAGTCCATTAGGTAACCAAATCTCATTGAAAAATTATCTTCCTTAGCATAGCACACAATATTATCCTCTTTCAAGAAATGATTTATGTGTAAATCAAATATCTTCTTGTTGATATCTTGGATATGTTGAATGACACTTGGATCATCTAACTCCAAAGTCAAGTTTTTCCTCATTTTTCTCAATTTAGTCTTTTCCTGATAGTCCTACATTCTTTTCCTAATATACCTCATAAAATCCTAATTTATCCTATTCCATCGGTCCATATATCCATAATTAATCCCATAAAAATGATATATTACCATCTCATACATTCCATTTTTGCCCTTTAGAAAATAAATTCCTATTTTAACCATTGTATTCCAAAATTTTGACCCCTTTAGAGGTGAGTACAAGTTAAATAGATGGTAAACATCACTTCAATAAAAGTATTTATATTTAATGGTGTTGATATATTGGTAATCCTAAGTAATAATCTAAAATCCTTTCTTATCTATAAGGGTTTTGTTCATCCTTTTTATTTTTCTGAAATATAAATCCCCTTGATATTTAGGGAGAAAAACACTATCCCAAGATACTAAGAAATTTTTTTTCTTAGTCTTTTAACTAGAATAAAAAAACACCTATGAATTTATTCAATCGTATCCACCAATTTTTTAGTTATATTGAAAAGAGACAAAGTAGATAATTAGACTCTGAATTGATATTTTTAACAACTGCATTGCCTATTTGGGTGAGTAAACTACCCTTTCACCCAACCAATTTCTGTTGAAACTTGTCAAACATGGTGTTCCAAATGATAATATAAATATTTAATCGAAAATGAGTAATCTAAAAATATATATATAACTCCAAAATTTTATAAATTAGTAATTGTTTGCATTCATGAACATTTAACCAAAAAATGGAGCTCTTGTTTAGATTAATCATCCTCCATATCATATCTACATAATCCCTAAGAAGATTTTTGATAGGTTTATATTATTCTACTAACACATTTCATAATGAAAATTTATCATAGATAAAATTATGATGGGTAAGAGGATCCAAATTAGGACCTATTTGGAGACCTCTCAAGGATCTTAAAGACTTGGCTTCCACAAAGCTTCTACCTAAGGATTTCACCAAAATAGTGAACAAGAAAGGGGAGATAGTATAACATGGACACAACCCTCCTTCCACTAAGAATAAATAATTAGAGAACTAATGATCATTTTTTTGTGTGGAGATACAATAATATATAATTTGTCTAAATTTAGGGATCAATCCCAATCTATCCAAAATCTTTTCCAAAAAGTCCCATGAAACTCTATTGTAATCCTTGTTCATGTTTATATTTAATAAAATATGTTAAAATTTCTAAATAACCATGGAATGTAAGGCCTTACACACTATAATGATGTTATCTATAATATGGAAGCCAACCATAAACACACCTTGATGATCAAAAATAATTTTAGGAATTAGAACCTCGAATCTAAGAAATAATGTAGGAGCATCAACTTATCTATGTAAATTTTGTATATGAGGGTCAATTATGGTCAAATAAATCTTTTTTAATGGATAATAATCCATGATAAGATTTGTATTGCATTTTAAATTCCTTGAAACACCCTTGGTAGGCTCTAAAGTCTTTTTGGATACATAGGCATTCAAGTAGATAGAAGGTCAAAAACATATATTTTAAAATGACTATTTAATTATGTGTGATAATGGACTCAACATGTCTTTAGAAGGTTTAATTTTATGTTGAATAGACAAATTAAGTACATTCTATATCAAGGACATGTTTTTGACGAAGATTTGGTCTTATTATTATCTACTAAAGATATTAATATAAAGAGATAAGTTTAGAATAGACTCAATAAAGGATGATTTATGTAGAGGTTGAAAAAGGGAGAGTAGATTGAATAGTGGAGAAAGGGAAGAGGGACTTTAAGCATGTATGTATGTATTTATTTATAGGATCATGGAAAAATATATGGAAATTGATCCATGAATGAAGACATTTGCACCTAAAGAAGCTCTTCCAAAATTAATAGATAAATTGGAGATAAAATTTATGCCTTCTTGTTTCTATTATATACTCTTATGAAGAATACTTGAATTCTAATGACTTAAAAGTTCTAAATTAGTGTCATAGTAACCAATCAAGGCATGTTGTAAAGGATTTATTGGATGAATATTATACATATTAAATTAAGGTTTTATAAACTTTATTTAGAGTAGAAAGGAGTTACAAATAAACTATTAAAAATGTATACACTTGATTGTAATAGTAAATAGAATTGGATTATTTTATGATCTAGTAATGTTTAAGATCAGTAAAGGATTTAATAATGGTAGGATTAAAAATAATATTAGATTAGAAAATTTTCAATGTTAAGTCTTTAAGGGTGTTTGTTTATGTAGGTTTATAATTTAGTTATATGTTATGACTGATATGGTATTCTAATTTATTAGAAACTATGAAACATATATCTAAATGACTCTAGATTAATTTTTTCATAGTCTTGACATTAAGTTTGACAAAACCCATAAAAATATTCAATTCATTGCTTCTTTATTATACTCATCTATAGAAAGTTTGTATGGACAATGAAATATCCATGGAGGTCAATAGAGTCTTCATAAAACTTGTTAGGATGTGCATAATTATGGTAATATATCAATAATATTATTTTGGCAAGTAGGTCATGCACACAAGATTCCAAAATACAATGTATTTAAGCTTCTCCTTATTTGTAGTGGTAATCAATTTATTTAAGTTGACTAAGTTTTAATCAATTCAAATCGAATCTTTACTTAACATAAAGCTCACCAAGTGTATGAAGAGTTCATCAATATTTGATTGAATATACTTAATAGGAGGGAGGCATTTCATTTTAAATTTGGAACATAGTTATGAAATGTTGAAGATTAATAATGGGTGCCATTATTGAGTCAATCTTTGAGTTGTGCAAGTTTCCTTGTTATTATAGTTGATCTTCAATTCATTATTAATGTTTCTTTGATTACCAAATCAATATAAGTTTCAATTCCTCCTTTAGACAAATTTTGTATGAAAAAAATCAGTGGTGGAATTGAAATAACTTATTTTAAGCAAATACAAACTCATTTTAAAGGGATTCTTGACACATTAGGAAATAATTCATAAGAGCTAAGGAAATTTCATCGATGCAGTTTTAGTTGACATTGAAAATACTAAAAAATATTGTATCAAGTATTTAAAATATCAAAGGATTCCTCCTCAAACGTTTATAACAATTAAGGGTAGAGCAAGAAATTTTTGAAAGTCAGCTCATGCTACATAGTTAGATATTGAAACTAAAGTATCAATCGGAATAATATTTGGAAGGATATCATATATCATTATATAAACAAAATTTGGCATTTAATTCATGAAAATTCTAGATAAAACCTTGACTTAATAATAAAAATAAGGAGACTTACTCCAAGGTAAGAAGGTTTTATGAATTTAATAAACAATGAGAAATTTCCAGGAAAGATAGAGAATTAAATTAATGCCAAGAAATAAAGTGTTTTATTACTTTGTGAAACTAATAAGTAAGGTAATTAAGATCAAGACATAGTTTATTATTTGAAGGATAAATATTGGAATGTAGAAATCCCATGAAGTCAATTCTATAGTGAAATTTACTCAAAGGGGATAATAGATTGATCTAAATTATATTTCAATCAAATGAGTAGTTAATGGATATGGGTTTTTAAATACAATAGACTATGTTTTGATCTTGGGGTTTCCATCAGTCATTAAATGACTTTATGAATCACTAAAAATTATAATATGTTTGAAGTTCTCTCTCTCTCTCTCTCTATATATATATACATATATATATATATATATATATATATACATATACACACACACACACACACACACACACACACACACACATATATATACATATATATACATACATATATATATATATATACATATATATATATATATATACATATGTATATATATATGTATATGTATATATATATATATATATATATATATATATATAATAATTAGGAATAAGTAGAAGGAAATTAGTTTTTATCTCCTTGAGAATTTTTCATCATTGAAAACATTTTGTCATTGATGCCACAACATCCAATTGGATAATGTTCAAGAACTAAAGGAATAAATTTAGAGGGATACATATACTACATGCCATTCCCCTCTCCATATTAAATATAACAAAATTAATTTATTTTTAAGAAGGGGGTAAGTAAGTTTAGTGTTATATTTCACATTATGCACATTAGAAAAAAAACTGAGGACTATCTCCTTATCAGGATTTGGATGATTCCTACCCAATAGAAGTTTCCTAAAGAAGGAAGCACATTATTTCTTAATTATCATTGAATCCTTATATACCATTCCATATTATTTGACCAATTTATTAGTTACATTAAAATTTATGTGTTTTATAAAAGAGGTGGGGAAATTTTGTATTCATGTTGCCCTCTTTTAACCATTATTTTATATAAAATTTAATTAATATAGAAAGTAATCCTAAATTAGGTAAATTTAATAGGATAATACACGATTCTATAAATATAATTTTAAACAAAAAATGAAGATAAATGACTAAAATATACAATGTAAAAAATAAAAATAAGGTTAAACTATGCAAAAGAGAGATAAACTTATCTTTTCAAATAATCAGGTGAAAACATAAGAAAATAAAATGTATGAACATATAAAATGTATAAAACCTGGAAATATACAAAACCTTACGCCTAAGTGATTTTAAATATAATAATACCCAATAGATAACATGTGAATCTACAACTATTATCCCTATTGGTTAATTCTATCTTTTTGAATAAACTAGTAACTTTCAAATCATCCAGGTGAAATAATGGTAGTTAGGTGTTTTTGGGCTGATTTGATCTTTGGAAACTAATTAGAGACTTATATGTGAATTTTTGAAGTTGAAACCCATAGTTTTGTATGATAAGGATATAAATGGTTGTGAAGAGTTAAAATGGGTTAGTAGTTGGATTTGTGTTATACCTCAATACCACACTATTTTGAGCATTACCTACATATAAATAATCTAAAAAAGGGATGAAACCTCCATGTAAGTCTCCTACCTAAGTGATTTTTATAATTATCTTCTTTTGAATATATGAATTTATTTATATTTATATTTAATATTTTGTAATGATTGGAGAGGACTACATGAAACTGAAGTCATACTTGGATCATGACTCCTTGAAGTGATTGAAAATTAATTTTGGAAAAATAGTGAACTTTTGTTCAATGTGCACTCATGCAAATAAGATATTGTAATAGAATTGATAAGATTACCAATATTATAGAAATTAATGAAATGAATGTGATTTTATAGTGGTTAAATATGGAAAAATACCCATTAGATAGTTAATAAAACAAAAAACAGACCCTAATGATACTTTGATTTTTGAATAAATGGATTAGTGAATAGGGACAAGAATATTGTGCATTACTTTATTATTTGGAGTTTCTATCCCTTTAGGAAAGATGATGAGTTTAGGTTTTAGGTTATGGCATACAGATGCATAAATGTGTCTTCAATAATAATTTAATTTTTGTAGGTGATAATTGATGGCCTTGTAACAAATCATGTATCCTCTTATGCTTAAGATAGTTTAAATTGGAAAAGTATGTGTCAATTAAATGCACATGTCAAATAATTGTAAAATGGGATAAAATAAGCAAGATAAATTATTGATGATAGAATTTGGGTTATTACAACCATAAGATTATAGAAATTTAGCTCTAGAACATTTCTTCCTTTGTGTGTAGGTTATGGAAATCATTGATCAGGTGATTTTATTTCCAAAGAAGCTCTTGATCCATCCATTTATCTTGGTCCTCCTTATGTAGGGTAAAACAAAATATAAAATCGTGTTCTTCTCCTCAAATATATTATCAAAGATATCTTTATTTAATTTTTTGGATTATGTTTAATATTCTCAAGTTTTTAGGTTAGCCTTGTTTAGGTTAAATTTATTGTAATTGAACCTAAATAAAATCTATAGAATAAAATAAAAAATACTAGGAAAAAGCATAATATAAATAAAATATTTACTAACCATTGAACCTATTAAAAATAGTAAAATGAAAACTAAAATAAAAAAGTAAAAATAATGAAAACCTAAAACATACAATAAAAAAATGTAATATTAAGATGTGAAAACAAATATAAAAAAATATTTTAATCTCAAAAATCAAATACCACAATGAAAAATGAAACATTATACAAACCTTAGCTATAAAAATGTAATAAAAATACAATAAGTATTTATATATATTATTTTCTCAAAAATAGTTTAGTTTTTCCAATATTTCTTCCCTTAATTAAATATGGATTAGTTCACATCCTTTTTTCCTCTTCTCATACTTTTATCTTATTTTATTCCTTCATTTTATTCTAATATATTGTGCATTTTATTCAAAATTATTATGGGGTAATATATACACAATAAATACATATTTTATCTCATTAGGAATTTCATTAAAATTTAAATATATATACAAGTCTTGAAAAAAATAACTCAACATTTTATTCTCCATATTTAAGATCCCTCTAAATTTTTTTCAAGAGTTATTTTTTCTCAATGGATTCATATTTATTTATTAAAAATATAGTATTAAGAACTTATATTTTAAGATTTTTTCATTCTATATTTTGAATTAGAAAAATATTAACATAAAATATTCTGACACAAAAAATTTAATTAGAAAACTCCTAATTTTGAATTTTATATATATATATATATATATATATATATATATATATATATATATATATCTCTCTCACACACACACACACACATATTAAAAATACAGTATTAACAAATTATATTTTAAGATTTTTTCATTTTATATTTTAAATTAGTAAAATATTAACATAAAATGTTATGACACAAAAATTTTAATTATAAAACTCCTAATTTTGAATTTTATATATATATATATATATATATATATATATATAATCTCTCTCTCTCTCTCTCTCTCTCTCTCTCTCTCTCACACACACACACACACACACACACACACACACACACACATTCACTGACACAACACACACATGAACATTCATGCCTATGTGTGTGTGTGTGTGTGGACACACAAATACATGCATGCATGTGTGTGTGTGTGTGTGTGTGTGTGTGTGTGTGTGTGTGTGTGTGTGTGTGTGTGTGTGTGTGTGTGTGTGTGTGTGTGTGTGTGTGTGTGTGTGTGTGTGTGTGTGTGTGTGTGTGTGTGTGTGTGTGTGTGTGTGTGTGTGTGTGTGTGTGTGTGTGTGCGCATGTGTGTGTGTGCGCGCGCGCGTGCGCACCCGCGAATGTATGTGTTTTGTGTATATGTACACAAACATACATATATGCATGTATTATGTGTGTATATATATTTGATAATATTTTTTAATCTAAATTATTTAATTTATTAAAAATAAATTATAATTAAACATAATATTTAATAAACTTATTAAAAATATCTAAATGAATAATAATGAAATATTTCAATATTGTAGTGAGAAAAATATGATGGTGAAAAAATAAGGAAAAATAAGTAGTGGGATAATTGGGTTGGGGTTATGAAAATAATTATAATTGTGTCAATTGATACTCTACTTATACTACATTTTTCTACTTAATTTCATTATTTACTATTGAATTTTCTTATATTTTATGGATTTTAAGGCTACGATCTTTAGTTTTTCCAAAAGATTTAGTATTATTGAATATATCAATGATCATACTAAAAATGTAAGAAGTGGAAGTTTCTAAATGAAGTATGGATGCATCAATGTTGTTTAATAATATATGATTACTATATTTGATCATAATGTAGTATATAAAAAAACTGAACTAAACCATGTCTAATTTTAAAGTTTTTGGGTTGGGAGACACATAAATATGAGTTACAGACCTAGCTTTTAGGTAATAGAATGTAATGGGATAGGTAAATATTTTCTATGGGTTAGGAGTATTTTTTAGTGTTGTCTTATTCTCTAAATAATACTAAATATAGGTGTTTGAGTAGGGATCCTATTTTTTTAGTATACTAAGGTTATTCATGATGACACAAATTCCAAATTTTAACTTTATACAAGAAGATTCAAAGTTGTATTTGGTTTGAGTAAATTTTTAAAACCTCTTAATGCATTTATGGGTAGAATCAATTATTTAAAAAATTGGTAATTATGTATTTATTTTGAAACCTACAAGAATTATCATATTACTTATGCTAAAATTTGTGTTCAAATATATGTGAAAAAAACCATTCCAAAAACGGTTTGGCTAAAATCCATATAAGGAGATACATTTGAGCAACCCATGGACTATGAAAATATATTTTTTTAGGTGCTTGGTTTGCCATGCCCATGATCAATTGGATCATGGTTGTCATATGAAAATAATAGATAAAAAACATATTTGAAAATTTAAAAAAAAAAGGTAATTATAAATAAGGGGAAGAAATAGCCTAAAAATAAATTTAAATAGGATAAAAAGGTTAAATATATGTTAAGTATTAAACCTTTTATAATTTAAAGAAAAAACATACATGATGAAGGTCCTAGGGTAATGTCTTCACTGGATCATCTGAAAAAACCATTAAAAAATAAAAATAAAAATCCTAAGGTAATTATTGCTTATAATCACATGAAGGAATTTATGAATTCCCCATAAGTGGTTAGTAATTGTGTTAGCTAGGAGGTTTATACAAGGTTATTGATTAGGCCCACCAAGAAAATCTATCTCAAATTTTGATGACTATTTTGGAGCATGGAATCCTCATAGAAACCTACTAATTTTTTCATTAATTAGAAAACATGATATGTTGACAATGTTTTAAAAATTTGATATGCAATTTTCACCTAATTGTTTATCCCCACAAGTCAAAGAAGTAACAACTAAAGTCACATGTTTGTGCTAATAAACTTATATGATCTTAAAAAAACTAATGTTTCCTTAAGGTTTGGTGCATTTTATTAGCCTTGGTAATTTATATTTTATTAATTTTATTGAATCTAATTTTATTTTTATAGTTTTTTACTTATGGTTTTTTTTCATACACTTTACCTTTTTTTATCATGCATGTAACATAGTTTTTATCTATATAAATCTATTTAATTCTTTTTATTATATATTTATTGAACTAAAAGAATTCTTATTATATTATATTTTATTTATTTTGATAATTAATTAATTATTATTATATTAATAATTAATTAACATTTTTATAATATTAACTATTTTTGGGCCATGGAGGAAACTATTGATGAACCATGCAAAAGAACTCAAGGTAAACAAAAATTGTAAGAGGACACCCTTTCAAAAAAACAAAATACCATCCTTGACATCACTATCCATGATATTCAAAAGTACATGGAAGATGATATATGTCTCAAAGACATAAGTAAACAATAATATCCTAATATCTACATTGTTACTCTTTTTGGTATGTTTTATTGATCTTCTAGTTTTTATTTTGTGTTTCTTTTAATATGCCCATCACATATATTATTTATTTTTTATGCTTTGTGTAGAATTATATTATGAAATTGGCTGGGGGATACCTATAAACCCATATTTTACCCATATCTAAAAAATAATAATTATTGTTTATTTTTCATTCGATATGTAAAATAAAGTTAGTTTTAATAGGCTCTAACAACCATAAGTTAAAAATAGATAAGACCCGCCACATTCAAAGAACAAATCCCCATGGGCTATAAAATAGAAGCCCTTTAAAAAAACCTACACCTAAAAGTATGAAACATAGACTAAGACAAAACAAAAAATATAAATAACCTAATAAATAAAATTAGACACCATCTGAATTAAAGTTATGCTTTGAAACAACTTGATTTATTTCTTTGGTCTTCACTAGTAGTAATTCTTGGTTAGTTATTCCTCGAGTTCATTTGTAAGGTCCTTCTAGGAGAGCCTATTTTTACTTCATCTATGAGATTATAATTTTAATTTTGGCCTTTAGATAAAATTGAGTGTCTCCATTATGTTCCTTATGAGGCCCAACATTATTTCTTTCTCTATTAGAAGAACTTTTTTATCCTTTTCCTTATATAATTATTGCTTAAGCTTGATATTTTCAATTTTAAGGTCATTCCAATACATTATGAGAGATTCCATGGCCCTCCAAATGCCTTATAGTTTATATATAAATACACCTATTTACTATTACATATAATTTTGGTTTATACCATTCTGTTGATTTCCACGCTCCTAGGGCCATCCTCCTCTTTCCAAATAATGGCAATAGATATTGGATTTTTTCTTGTGAAGGCAGGGGAAATTTAGTTGGGTGCTTAAAAGGAGATGTGTTGTCATAGGGGAGAAGGGTTTAGGGAATTCATGGGAAGGGGACCATTCTTATTTATCTAACAATACAAATTAATCCTAAGAAGTGTCTTTAGCCAAGGTGTCATCAAGAGGGGTGTCATTTATATGGGTGTCTTTAGAGAAGGAGTCTTTAGCTAGGGGGAATTATTCCTATGCATGGTTTCATCATGTTGAACAAGAAGAAGGATTAGGCCATGGTGTATTATTTCATTATTATCATTGACCTAATATGATAGAGCCATGGCCTCTAAGGAATTTAAAACCTATAATGGTATATTGATTTTATACCCATAAAAGTGATTAAGAAGCAAAAATTGATGTAAGAAAATCCATGTATACTTACCTTCAAGGGTTAAGTATTTCATGATTTTTAAACATGTCGATGGCCAGTGTCAGGGGAGATCTTACCATGAAAATCCATTCTTATCTATTTTATGCATGATGTCCATATGAAAATTTTTTTGCATCATCTCCAGTTTGTGACTCTTATCTTATTAAGCTTTTACCCCCTCATAGGGAATCCTAGTAACTTCTCCAATATATTATTTAGTTACTAAAATTTTCACACCCCTCATCTTAATTATCAATTTATTCCATACAAGATTAAAATCCCATGAGATATCCTCTTCATGTCATTTAATCCTTAGAATAAATTTAATCAGCCCCTTTACCTAATTTATGACATACCTTCTTATTACCTTGAATCTCAGAACATGAATAGGTTATAGGTGGTCCTGGTCACTACCCCATTTGATTTTTAATATTGTTTCTTATTTATGGAATAGGATAATTGGTAATTATTGACATAACCTAAAATATTCATGTTTAAAATATGTTATTAATTCCCTACATGAAATATCTATAGTCTTTGATACACCAATGATAATAATGCAAGGGTAAGAGGCTCCACACACCCATAGTTAAAGTTCCCATGTGTGATCATCGTACTAGATATTTACCACTTGACACACCATAATTGTTAATAATATCTAGAATTTGGGTCAAGATGGAGTTGGAACCATCCCACATGGACATCCTATCAATTCCAACCCCATAGTTGGGTAAGTAGTCAGTGACAGTGTTACCTTTATGGTAAATTTGGATGATAGAGGTCTCAACTAGGGTCTAAATAATAAAGTGGGAATCATCAATTATGGATTTAATGGTGTGGGAGGGTATGATTTATTAGTAAATAATAATAATTTTTTATTAATAATTAATATTATTGGGTAATTATTTCATTTTAAAAATACTCTTTTGTTATTAGTTTGAATTCAAGCCATCTATAAAAGAAAAGTAATATTGGTGTATTTTAAATTTTATATAATATTTGAAAGATAATTTAGTTTTCATTATCACATCATTATAATAAACAAGGAATCATGTTTGAAATTGGATAGGGAATGGCATGATGATAAATATTTGGTAAATAATATGATATTGGAATGATGTTTTAACAATTAATAGTGTGGAGAACAATATTTAAAAATGATATTTTATCAAAAAAATGGTGTACAAAAAAAGGTGGAAAATGATTTGGGAAAGACATGAGGAATTATGTGTCTAATTTTGTTGCTAATGAGATTTAAGAATGAATGAAAACAATGGATAATGTTGAGAATGATGTTTAAGGAATGACATGGGAAATAGTGTGGAGATTTATATTAGCAATCATGTTTAAACAAGGAAAGGTGTGTTGAATGATATTTTAACAATAAATTATATTATAGAATAATGTTTTTTAATTGTATGGGAATCAAGGTGGTTATTGGTACCATATTATGTGCATGAGGTTAATTTTATCAGAAATTAATGACTATGATAATGTAAATGTTAGATGCACAAAATTTTGTTTAGTAATTAGAAGGTAAAAAATAGTTTTGGGGTATTAGTCAAAACAAAAAAGAAAGGTAATGATGTTAAAGTTAGGAAAAAAAAATCATCAACACATGAGTTGAAATAAAAATAATTTGGATAATAAACACAAAAGTAAAATAAGCATGAGAAGAAACACATTTAAGGAAAACCTAGTAGATATAAGGAATATAAGAAAGAGAGTGCATATTGTATGGGATTGAGCTAGGTTGAAATTCATCTACTTAGAAAAATAGAATATTCTAAGGAAAATAGATATGGAATTAAAATTTGGAAAAGGTATAGCTGAAACTAACAAAGAGATAATTCGTGGGGGTATAAGAATTACAATAATTATATAAATAGGTTTTTAGACCTCTCATTAGATATAATTAGAAACATTATAAATTTTATAGATTCTGAGTTTGAGTGATTGGAGAAGGATATGAGCCATGGTTTTAGTAATTCTAGGAATATTTCATTATATGAATTATATGAGTAAATGTTTTATTTTGATATAAATTAGTGTAATATGAGATGAGTATATTATTAATAATGTTGATTTATAATGAATGAAAGATGGATAATTATATAATTTAATTTCAGTTTTTTATGTCTCCTATTCAATTTAATTGTTTTTTTTTTGTTAAGTGTGTTAGGATGATGCACATGTGTGCATATTTATGTTTTGTTCTTGTAACATGGTTTCCTATGTTCTCTTTATATGCTTTAGGTGAGTTCCTAAGTATATGTCTTATGAAATATGATTATGCTATGAATATTAATATTTATTTTATAGAGTATAAACTAAATAAGATCAATAAAAAATTTTAAAAAATGGTTCAATATTTAGGACCTTGTTTTAATAGAGTTTGGAGATTAAAGATTATTTTGAGAGGTTGCATCACAATTGAGCACAAGAAGGCATAGTTTGATGATAAATCATTTGAATTTACAATGGAAACTATGGGATGTGGGGGTTTTAATCAAATAAAGTGGGTGACTGAGAATATTTATAGAAATATATATGAAATAAATTTTAAAGAACTACCGTAGCATATTTATGCTTGGGTAGATTTCTATGTTTTTGGATAGAGGATAAATTATAGGAAAAGTATGTTTGGAATAAATATCGAGTGAAAGATTTGAATTTTTTTATGAATATTGGAATAGAGACATGGATTTTAATAGGAGAGGCACATTTAATAAATATTTATTAGATTGTTAGTGTACATGTACACATGTCCTTAAGAGACAAAATTTCAATTGTTTTACAAGCCTAAAGGTTTGTTTAGGTGAAAAATCCTATCTAGATAAATATTTTTATGGCTAAATATGTAATATTTAATATGAGGATGAGGACCTATATATGTTTCCACAAATTCAAGGATAATTATGAATAGGATTTGAGTTAAAAAAATTCACAATCTTAATGAATATAAGAACTTATACTTCATATGAATCTCTAAGTGAAGGAGAATAAAGGATGTGTAGGCATAGTGAGTTCATGGAGAAGATTATGTCTATCAGTTATCCATGTAAAATGTGAGGGAAAATCTATATTTATGTAATTATAAAACATAATAAGTGGGGATGGCATATGGTTGCTTATATAAAATTGATAAATACTCCAAGAAATGAGGTGATACCCACATTGATGTTCCTTTAAATGATTAATATACATATGAATAATAATATGTGTATAAATGATATGATTATATAGAGTATTTGGATTTCACAACTATCTAAAAATATTCAAAATCTACCTTATGAGGATTCAAAACCTAGATGTGCTTAAATTTTGAAGACAAAAGTGAGTTTATTAGTTTTAGTGAAACGAGTTGATTTAGAAAACCTAGAATATTTTGTAATAGAATGAATTATTTTCCAAATTATATATGATAATATTAGTGGACAATAAATTAATATAAGTAGAATACTAATGTTGATTATGAATGTTGTCTTACCAACATGATGGTTCAAAATGTAATGGTTGGGCCAAAATGTAAGGTCTATTGGTTAGTGGAATTAATCATTAGTAATCCCTATATATTTATGTAACATAGGAGATATGTAAGCTATATATATTATAGAAGGAGATATTGATGGTTATAGAGGTGTGAATTTATGAATCAATGCAACATAAAAAAATATCTTTTATAAAATGTCAATGAAATTTATGGATTATCATGGAATCAAATATGTGGTATATCACATGCATAAATTATAGATATCCTAACACATAAAGTCATTGAATATGATATAAATGAAACTATGATAATTTTACATCACATTTATAGGTTGTGTGTATACAAAATACCTTACAAGTTTGGCCTTGATCAAACTAAGGTGGAATTTGACTAGTTGAAAGATGTTTTATTTATGGAAGTTTCACATACCACAATTTGAGTATCAAAGTATATCTTCACTTTTTGAGAACCCACCCATCATAATAATCAAATTTTTGAAACATTTTATAGATTAAAAGGGAAATAATAAAGAACCAAATATTCTATATAAATTGGATCCATAAATGAAAAAATATCTAGTGGAAAAACTTCAATTTAAAAATAAATAAATAAAATAGTCACATGAAAAAAAGTATGGGGAGGTAAAGGCAACCAAATTGAAGTAAAAAATGAATAAGAACATGAAAACATAGACAGTGAATATAGATTCATAGATACATGAGGTAAAAGTTCCTACTAAGAAATGAAACCCATAGGGAGAAAAGCACAAGTTACAATCAGATGTATAAAATGTTTTAATGAAATCCATAGGATCATAATAAAATATAAGGAAACAAAGTCCAAGAAATATAAATAAAAATAAACCTCACTTGAGTTGGGAAAACACACAATATGTGTTGATAAAATTAATCAAGTTAGTAGTTAGACACCCATTAATAGCTTAATGATCTTAATAAGGGAAGAAACGAAACTAATATTCCACCTAAATTAACTATTCAAAATGAATATATATGGGAATTACCTAAAATTTTTAAAATGATGTGTAAGGGAAGACAAAAATTAAGAATTTTACAATATAAAATTTTGTCACAAAAATATTCGTTAATTTCTAATTTTATTTATTTATCATGTATTTTGTTTTATATTAATAAGAAAAAATAATTATTTAAATATATTCAAGCAAGGAATATTTTGTGGTCCTAATGTTATATTTTTAAGTATCTTAAAGAGGGCTATTTAAAAAATAATAATATCATATATTATCTTCAATTATATAGTTTCATAGAATAAAAATCATACATAAATGAGTAATGAATAAAATACTTTGTAATTAGATTAATAAGATATGTAGAATAAGGCCTAGAAATATGATGCATGAAAATATTTATATAGATAATAAAATAACAAAAATAATTCTTAGAAATGGATAAAAGGTAAAAGAAAAAACATAAGTAGAAATGGAAAGGATCAAGTGATTTGTAGAGTGTGTCAAGTGAGACACATGGAAAATTATAAAAATATAATGTGACATATAGGGTAGATAAGTATATGGGAAATAATGATACAAAAATTATGGTATCATTGTCTTAGGCTTGAATTTATGGGGAGACATTACATATAGAAGGTTTACTTGAACAAGGAATGAATATAATAAAAATATAGAAGAAGAGGATGATTATTTCATAAGTGGAGATAATGAATAATTTAATAATTTTTTTTTGTAAAATTAATATATTGAATACAATAATTAATACAATATTTAAAAGGTGCATCAAAATTCCTATTTAGATTTCAAGTTTTGAAAGAGTTAAGAAGAGAGAAGAGTTGAGTAACAAGAACAATGAACAAAGGGAAGATAGGGCATTAAAATTTTATAGAGAAAACTAACATAAATTACTCATGATAGTAACATTAATACCATCATGGGTTTAAAGAAAAATAATATATATTTCTTATTAGTAAGGGTGTGAAAATCTATAGGATTGATTTATGGACAAGGTGGAATAGTTTTAGTTGATAGAGATTTGAATATTTCATAGGAATCCAAAGGAGGAAGTTTAAAGAACTATGATGGTAAGGATAATAAATCTTGGGGAAGACACCAATTAGGAATAATTAAGACCCATAGGTATATTATAATATATTTCTTGTAAAATAAATATAGAGGGAAGTTAAAGATAATTAGGGAGACCTAGAGATGAACCAAAGAATATAAAGAAGAGGAAGGTTATGTTTTAATGTTTTTTAAATTTACTTTGATTTATTTAATCACAATTTGTAAAACAATATTCATATGGGAGTTATACATTTTAATAATGTTAAAAATAATTAATATCTTATCTAATGGCCATATATAGTAAACAAGCAATATTAAATTTTGAAACAAGTAATGGCTAGTATGAAAAGCAAGAATTGATGGAATATTCATACCTAATTATCAATTATAAATCATAAAATTTATTTTTGAGTAAACAAACATATGTCATCATGTATTTATGAAATATGGATTGATAACTCTATTTAATAAAAAAACCACTTATTCTCTAACCAACGATACTGCTCGAGGAAGAGTTGATATTGTATGTCAACGATTGATGAATTTGTATGCCTACATTTATTCATTATTGCATACCAATTTTCAATAGTATTTTTTTTTTTTAGTTTCACCTCATGATGTCATTATATGAGACTTTCATTTATAGATAAGCACATGAATATTTTTTATACATTGGTATTTCTCATATTTACCTTTTATTGAGAGTGTGTGTGTGTGTGTGTGTGTGTGTATATATATATATATATATATATATATATATTACAATACTTTTTGATGCATAGATATTTACAAGTGTACATCATAAGGATATCATAGAAAAAGTGACCAGTTAGGTAATGGTAGTTTTCAATACTTTTTAATGTAATATCCATTCATACCTATGTAAATATCATCTTGGCCTCCATTGAGTCTTTTTCCCCCTTTCCTTTTTTGTCTCATTTTATTTAGTTTTACATTTTCCCTGTATTTCCTAATGTATCATCACTATTGATGTAGTTAGTTCATTCCTATTTATCCATGTATTTTATCATCACTAAAGATATATTTTTGAGATTTTTATATTGTATACAAACTATTGATACAATACCATGTCATGTGATACGAATATATTATATTAATCTAGACTGATACTATCATATTGGATTATTAGTTGATTTCTTGATTTGGATCCACACACACACACACACACACATATATATATTGCTCATACATATAATAATAAACAAAAAAACCACTCATTTTATTTTATTGTGTTCAAATTTATCCTAATAAATAATCAAATGAGTAATTATTGGATAGAAAATTATTCATTTCGATCTCAAGTATTGTTTAAGGTCATTAATATGTAATTAGAGGAAGGTAAACCAAGGAGATGTACCTTAGTCATTGGATTCCATAATTAAATACACTTATTTCATCATACTTTCCATTTGAGGTCTTAAACTAAAAATATTTTTACAAATTTCCTAAAATACAATGACTAAATTGGTGTACTAACAAGTCAACCTAAGGTAAATATCTCTATCACTAATATATTTCCTTCTATTTATTTAGTATTAAGACATGTTCTAATTATTATTGGAGTGGTATGTTAAATTTTATACTTTTATCACATAAGTTTCCTTTATCCATAATACTCTCATATTATATAGCCCTTCAAATACAATCATAGTTTAGGTCTTTATATAGGTCACATTTTCTTAAACTAAAACCACAACCAACCATTTGTCATTTATATATTATTTAATATAGTTTATTTATATCTTTCATTTAGTTTACCCTAACATGTGGTTTATGATATCCATGACACTTAATTTAAAACTATTATTTTACACCATTGATAATAGTAAAGGACCTAATTAGACCCATTATTCCATATCTTAGGCAAATTATTTATAACCATATATCCTTGATATTCAGTGTGGTTTATCATATACTTGATCTAAAATATTTACACCCACTAGTTAAATCACCTTGATATATTTACAGGTGTGATCGATATATATTTTACTTATATTTTAATCTATATAGATAAGAGGATAGTTACATTTATAATATTCTCTTTCATACATTTTAGTGACCTTGACATAAATCCTATCCCACATTTGATTAGAGTATCTTTACATTTTCATAGATTTATTCTTAGAGATTTAAATTTGGAAAGTATCTCTTGTCAAGTGCTATCACTTACTTCTTAATGTCAAATTCAAAATTTATTTTTATTTATAGAATCCTAGTTTTTCCAATTTGTTAATCACACCTTGATTGCCAAACTTATTTCCCTATATATTTCTATTTTATAATCAATGACATTTATGACATAGATGAAAATACATATGACAAGTATAAAATTTTATTTTCCATATTTAAATT
>JARHVA010003841.1:1212500-1330000 GCA_037957365.1 Torreya grandis
GTGTGTGGTAGGAGAGGTCGTAGTGTCACAACCCACAAATTTCAAGTTTTAAAAAACCCTATTTTAAGGAATTGATCCCCATAAAAATTAGCACAAAATTAATTTATCAACTAAATTACTTAAACAAATTACTTTTTC
This sequence comes from Torreya grandis, assembly GCA_037957365.1. Taxonomy (NCBI): domain Eukaryota; kingdom Viridiplantae; phylum Streptophyta; class Pinopsida; order Cupressales; family Taxaceae; genus Torreya; species Torreya grandis. The sequence continues at coordinate 1,212,639 of JARHVA010003841.1, forward strand.
AATGAAAAAATACATCAGAGTTTAAAATTAGCCATTGTAAAAATGGAAATATCTAAGAACTTTATAACATAAGAATGAGAGCATAATACAATGAAAAAAATATTATAATTACATCTAGAACTAACATTTTACACTTAGCTAAGAATAAAAGGAAGACATTTATTCAAAAAATTTAAACTCCATGTTATTATGTTTTAATATCTAACACATATTAAACTTACATGAGGTAATCGGTGACATATATGGTAATAAGCACAACCTCTTCCACATTTCTCACTAGATTTAATCATCTATGCATTCATGGAATCCATTAAATGTTAATTATAATAAATAACCTTAAATCAAAATTTTACTATTTTATTTTAACACATAATATCAAATAGATTTCCAAACTATATAAGCATCCATAAGGACTAAAATTAGTTATCTAACATATCATATGTGTAAGCATGTATACATCTTGAAATCCATCCATGAGATATTATTAGGTTATAAGACTACTTATGGATCTTCAAGACTTAAATATCCTATTTATAAGGAAAAAAATTCACATTAAAAACCACATCAAATAACTACCTAATAAATCTAAGTGTAACCTGAAAAAACCATTCATTATTTTATTGTGATTTTAATGCATTACCTATAATACTCTAGTGTAGTTATCAATGATCCTGATCAGTTCATGAATCCATACATCAGCTCTTCTCAATAATTACATAATATAAATAACTTAGTAAAGATAGACCTCACTAATATCCAAACATAGCCTTACACTAATAATAATTACAACCATGACCTATGATTTTATATGTTTATTGAATAAACATAATACTAGTCATGAAATTACGTATCATGAGGGATATCAAATGGAATTAATATAAAAACTATCATTCTAATAATGATTTATAAAAATAACCTAGGTTTAATAATTTAGATATTCAATGTACAATCCAAGCTTACCCTAGTTTTTTACTTTTTTGATATGTAAACTAAAACACTTAATCATTGCCACTCAATTTATAAATGAATATACCAAAAGAGATATGAGATAAATTTAAACTACAAGTTTATAAAACAATTTACATAGTTTCTATGTTTATTAAATTACCACCATAACTTAAATATACCAAAGCTTTATAACTTAACTCTTTAGAACCAATCAATTCATAAGAACAATCAAAATCCAAATAAGTGTTTCAAGAAATAGAAAGAATTACCCATACATAATTAATGTATATCCCAAACACAGATCTCAATTTATAAAAAAATAATAATATTACATTCAAATAGTAATCTTTAAATAACCCAAGTCATTACACTATATCATTATTATTATTTGAATCGATGATTCCTCATGATCTCATATATTTATAAATAAATATGAAGTGAAAAACTTAGGTCATTATCATTAGTTAAGTTACTAAATTATTACACACACAAAATTTATGAGAAAAACAATATTAATAAATCATTACTCATATATATATAAAAGTAAATCATTTATATGGAAATACATAAATAGATGATTTCACCAAATGTAATTCAATACATATATATGTAGATAAAAATTTAAAATATGACTCTTAAATGACAAATATAAAAATTGCTTCAACTATAATTCATTACACATTCACATCTCAAGATTAGAAACTCAAAAATCAGTTTGTCAATTACCCTTGAGGCAAACATCAAGTACAACTAATTGATAATCCATAGGAATTTAATGAATATTGTTCCAAAATATTTAAATATTATAATCAATACCATAACAACATTAACATTTACCCATTATTAATGAATTGAAAATCAATGGATTCATAGATAGTTAATTGTAAATTTTGAGTCATTAATAAAAATAACCAATTCATAAATGAACTACAATATCAAACCTATAAAAATTTACCATACACACATAAACAACTCATTTCAATAACATTACAATAAACATATAAACTCTAAATTTGTTTGCCTTTTATAAAACCCAAATTTCATTCTTACTTATTACCATGTATCAAAAAGAAGAATTAATACAAATAATTTTTGAAGTGCATGTATAGCTAATCAAGATTATCAGGTTGATACTCAATGTCCTTACTATAAAAATCTATCAACACTAAATATTGAGTTTACCAATAGCCATTTTTAAACCTAGTATAGTCTTAGTGATTTGAATAATACAAGTAAAGTAATGCATATCCATAGTGAACACTATGTATGAAAATATAATGATTATATTAATCCTATCTTTCATTATGATCCATAAATTACTCACAATTGAGTCATAATACAAATTTTTTTAAGACCAAGCACTCATCCTTATGGCCATTCAAGACTATGAATCATCTCATTATACAAATACCAAATAATCTTTAATCATAGTAATGAATGCCAATAAATATATTCAAATTCAATAAAATATCTAAAATTATGATATAAGTAATTGAAATTTGATATATTTTAATAAATTGACTAATCTCTTACATAATTTTAATGATAATAAAATTTAGTCCCATTATACTAATATGTAGAATAGTATATTTAATAGATAACTTCCAACTTGTTATGGATAAAAATTGAGTAAGGTAGGATTATATCGACCAATAGACATCAAATTATGGTATGAATATTATATAATAAAAATTTATAAATCATATGTGAAATGCATCATACACAAAGATTTCATTTCTAAAGACATTACCTCATTATTTAATCAATGAACGTACACAACAAATTAAATAAATAAGCGTTACAAGAAATACATTTTATTACTCCATACAATATGAATATTAACTAAATGGAATAATCTAAAACATAATTAACAAATATCCTTTGATATGTCATATAAACCCTTTCCAAATTGAAACCACATTATGTTACTAAAATGAGCTAAAATAGAATAGTCAACTAATCTCATTCACCACTAACTAATCCCAAGTTATGGAAATCATACATGAAAACCCATATTCATGTACAAGATAATTCCCACCATCATCAATTATACTTACCCACCCCAACCATCTATTGGTGGTGGAATTAGGTAACGAAAGACAAAATTTTATTACCTATATAATCCAATAAGAATGATTCAATATTATCGTAGATTAAACATGGGTTTTTATAAACAACCAAAAATCTATGCCAAGACCAAACCAAGAATGCAAAACTTCATTCTAGCCAAGATTGAATCGACACACACATATTTGAAGCATAAAAAACTCATTACAAACATTTAAAATTGATAAATTTCAAAACCCTAAACACACCTAAAATTATCCAAGAAACATAGAACACAAACTTAAGGAGTAAATCAACCAAAGATTATTTTGAAAATTTTATTTTACCCATATTCATTCCATGGGTGAGGTATATGTTATCAACATATAGTGAACCCTACTTGAAGATGTGTAAAACACACCATTTCTCTAGCTAATACAATTGGAACTTCTCAGACTATGGGTGACTCTGTGTTGAGAAGAACCTCTTGAGAGGGCTAGTTCCCTTAAGATTTATCTTTAAAAACTAAAATATTTGGATTTTTGAGATGAAAAGGGGAATGGAAAACTAAAGGAAATCATAATTAAATGGGTGATGCACCTAAATGATTGATATTATTTGAAAGCTTTTTGAAAATGAGTAAGACACACATATTAATTTGAAAGAAAACATTGGATTCAATCTTGAACATCAGTGTTTCAAAAGAAGGCCTAAAAGAAGTTTGCAAAGCAAATTTAAATCCTAGCCCTTCAAATGACATATAGAGGATGATATTTTCATAGTAAGTGTTGAAATGACCCAAAAAAATGGAAATTAGATGCCACTTGTATGCTATTACATAGTCAAATTACACTCTATTTTGATTTAAAAAAACATATGCAAAAAATCTTTATTTCATAAATGGTGTCAATTATAATTTATTCTCTACTTTAGGAATTATAAAATAATGGATTGAAAATATAATATATAAATATAAAAATATAATAAAATCCTAAGTGGATTTGATTTACATAATTAATAATCTTCTTTAATTAAATAAATACTAAAACCTTTTAGAATTATTTAATCAACTCCCTTTTACAATATTTAGAAAACTCTTTTTTACAATATTAGCTTTCCCTCTCAAAGCATACATGTACTCTAAAAAATTTACATGGAAAATAGGAGGGCCCATGTTGATAACAACTCAAGTATATTTTGAGTTCAAAAATAAATACAATAATCTTCTAAAATATTTTAATTTGCTTGTTTTGCAAGAAATCCATTTTGGCATTGAAACAAGAAATGGTGGGCCCCATTGACTTGGTAAAATATATTTTCATGTAGTAAATTTAATTATTTGATGTATATCTCCACTTTAACTGATCTTTAATTATTTTAATATCATTATTTAAATTATAATAAATGAATATTGCATGATGTTGGTCAACTAGTCAATTGAAGCTTTGATTGGAAGTTCAAGGCTAGTTAACTCCACTTGGCTCCTCCTTGCATAAAATAGTATTTAAAATTAAAAAATATATAAATATAAATAATAATATCATATATGTCATGTGGTAACTCTAAAATTAATTCATTTGATAAATTTTCAACGCCATTCTTTACTTGCTCAATTGACCAATTAGGCCTATTAGGCTAATTAGGCCTAATAGCCTATCTTATTGCATTTGGAATCCATTAAAATTTCAAAAATATAAAAATAAACCTGGAAAAATAATAAAATATACCTATAAAAAAATTCTCATCACAAGATATTTGATTTTGTTGAGAAAACACTCACCATTAAGTCAATAGGGTTAACTAGGCCTATTTTGCTCTATTTTCCTGCAGAATGGTCATTTTGATTGAGCTAGTTGGGACACTTATGTTATTATTTCTGACAAAAATAAATTTTTAGGATGAATAAAAATTATTAGTATTTTATATCCATTGATTATATTTCATTGAAGTGTCTTGTAATTTATTTTAAATGCTTTTTACATAAAAAAAACATTATTTCTTCCCTCATCCATACATCTCCATACATAAAATTGACATTTATGGAATATTATCTAAGTTTAATTGACATTTTAAAATGGTTTAGGTTTATCCAAGATTATTTGATGTCAATATAATCAACTTTTTGCAAAACTAGTTTTTTGATGGTTTAAGCAGGTGTTGAAGCTGAATCTTCAAAATGATGATTCATGGAGTACAGACCTCTAAATACCAAAAATATTTCCATTTATGTATATAAATTTTACCACCAAACATAATTGAAAATATTATGTTCCCATTCAAAATATATGATAATTTATCAAGTGGAGAAATCTATTTGTGGGGTTTTGATTGCATTCTGAGTTGTCTACACTCTTAACGATTGTTCATAAAGCATAGCCCCTCAAATGGTATTAATTTTTAATTAATTAAAATTGAATATGGGTAATAAAAAAATACTAATATAATTTGGTCAAACTCCACATGTGGTGAAGGATATGAGCATCTGAATAGGAGGCATGGAAGGTTACCTAGAACTATAAAAAGTGAAAAATTCACCAAAATTAAAATAAATATTCACCTATTTACCAATGCCTAAAAAACATCATGGGGTATATACCATGATATCTAAACACTCTAAAAGCATATTTTTCTTAAAAAAATAAAAAACCCTTTTTGGCCTATATGCCTATTTGATTGCATAACCCTATATGAGCATGATTTAATTAAAATTTAGAGTTTTGACAATATTTAAATGTCTTTTATGATGTACCAAGATCATAAAATTACTTTAAAACATTTACCTGGACTTATAAATCTTTGTGGCACTCTATAATGATGCCTGCTCTAATGTGATCTCCAACGAACATACTAAGGATTGTTACATAATAACAAGTATCATCACTTGTCCAATGGACATGAAATTTTTTTATAAGGTTAATCAAGTCATGATAACATTTTTTATAAAATTTAAGGTCTTGAAACCACCTTTTTCTCTAAGAAAGTTCAACTATATCTCAAAATTAACCCCTGTGCATAGATTGTCTACATATTTGAACTTGACAATGCTCTTTTGAAATGAAAATGACCGATATACAATCCATTTTTAATGATTTTTATAAAAATTAGTGATTTTAGGCAATAATTCCTAGCCTTAAAGGGCTACTAAATAGTTTTAGGAAAGTTTTGATTCGTAAGGGTTGTAATTTGATCTTGACATGCCAAATTACTAATAGTATCCTCATGGTCTCACCCTACAAAATTTTCTCAATCTATTATGAAAGAAAATAAATATAGTTAGGTATTTTAAAGATCCCACAAGCTTTCAAACCTTAATCCAATAGTGTATTTAAAATAATCAAGCACCCAATAAACACATTAATTCTTAAAACAAAGCCTCAAAATGTACTTACTTGGTCCTAAGATATAATGTGTTACTCAAAAATCTCACCCCCCAAGTCCTTTGGCTTCTTCTTTTTTTAATTTTCTACCTATGTCATCCTCTTTTATTATTTTCTTTTTCTTTTATTTTATTTTTCATTTTGTATTGTCAAAGTTCCATATAGTTGAACTCCTTATTCCACCATATAGAACTCTCACCTCAAAAAAATCATGCCTATATTTTGGATTCATGAAGTCATGTTTAGAACCCTTAACTTCCTACATTCATCCCCTAAAATTACCATGCACCATCCATAAATCCATCAATTGGATCGACCGAATGATTAACCTTAATTGATTATGTCTATAGTCAACCACCAAATCCCTTTGTGGTTGTGTTACTTAAATTATGGTAATTAACATGCCATCAACTGAAGTCTCTTTGACTTATGGTTGAATCCAAATAATGCCATCACCTTGGAATTCTAAGCCTTAACCATTTCTTGGCTTAGAATTCCTTCCATGTTATTCCTTTCATGGACTATTACCAATTATTTAGCACTTTAGTTATTTTAATACCTTCATACTCATTTAATTGCCTCAGTCCAGGCATATACTTATTAGGTGATGGTGTCATCCTTGCTAGCAACCATTTACAATTGCCAATCAAACCAAAATTAGTCTCAGGTAAGGTAACATAAAATATATCAAAGGTATTATGAATTTAAATAACTTTCTATTTTCATTTAGATGTTAATTGCATATAGTATGTTCAAAACTCATCACATTGATGTTAGAAAAAACACGTCCTCATCCCAATGTGCATTTGATTACTCATAATGGAAATAATAAATAAAAATGACATACTAAAATAGTAAAGGAATTCAACCAACACAAGACTAATAAATAAATTAGATCAATATAGCTCAATATTAACAATAAAAATACTTAAATTAGGTGGTGACACTATTTTATCATGATTTAATATTAATAATGTACTCTAATTTTGTCATTAAACACAAGACTCTATAACCAACCTAAGCTTATCTATAACAAACCTACAACCAAAACCATAAAGGCATAAATATTATTTGATCATTATCAAAATTATATAAGTACATAAATTTAATGTTTTATAAATATTAATTTAAAAATAAATTAAATTTTATGAAATAAATAATAATATCCACAAATAATAACAATATCCATAATAGTCAAAATCAATGTATTAGGTAGGTGTGGTCAAGACATCCACCCCCGTTAATAATGGCACCATACTTGGAGCCTTAAAGTAAATGAGGATGGTTTTGTTTGAAAATGTTTTCATCTTCTCAGGTAGTACTCCTTTCTCCCATTTGATCCAGTTGGACCAAAAATCATTGCAAATTTATTTTCCTTAGCTAAATGTTACATTAAGATAAAATCTTGATGGGTTCAAGTTAAATTTTCTCCTTACCCTCCACTTGAATATCATTGAAATATAAAAAATGTGAGGGGTTTGATACATAATTTTTAAACAAGGCTACATGAAAAATAACATTATTTTTATAAAAATAAAGAGGAAGGGAAAGATGATAAGCCACTAGGTTGATCTTTTCCATTATATTAAAAGCTCCAACATAACATGGTTCTAACTTATCAACTTTTCCAAACTAGAATGATATTTTCTAAGGTATTATCCATAGAAATACATTATCAAAAACATCAAATTATCTATGGAATAATTTCAAATCTATATAGCTTTTCTACTAATCTCAAGCAGCTTTTAATCTTTTTCTTCTGATAAACATTTTCTCATCATAATCTTGAAAAATTTTAGGGATTAAAAACATATTAATTTATAGGATGTTCCAACCTAAAGGAGTTATACACTTTTAACCATACAAGGCCTCAAATTTTTCCATCTTGATCACAAAATGGTAGGTGTTATTATAGGAAAAATCTACCAAGTATAATACATATTCCTAGTTGTATTATTGATCCATGATATACATCCTCACCATGTTCTCAATAATCATTCTCAGCCTTTTAGTTTTCCCATATGTTTCTAGATGATAAGTTGAACTAGAATTTATATTTATACCAAAATCAACCATCATGGTTTGCCAAAATCAAGAAGTGAATAGTTATCCCTATCTTATATAGTTAATTCAATCACTCCCTGAAGTTAAACCACTTATTTTACAAATCTATTAGAAAGTATTGTTACATCATCTATGATATTAGCATCAATAAAGTGTGCCACTTTAGTGAGTTTATTAATTACACTAGGATTAAATCATGTTTGTTATGAGATTTAGGAAACCTAGTGATGAAATATATAGACATTATAGTCCATTTCCTTTTTTAAATGGAATGAGGATAACTCAATCCTCCAAGATGATCATGCTTACCTTTCACATGTTAACATTATAAACACTTGGCTACAAAGATAGCCACAACCTTATTCAACCTAGGCCATAAATATAGATCTTTTAGCTCTTGTGTCATTTTATTGACAACTAGATGACCATAATGAGGTGCCACATGCACTTAATTTAAAATATTTTCCCTCATATTTCCTAACTTTAGAATTAAAATTCTACCTTTGTATCTTTATAGATCATCTAGATCAACTATAAAATTGAAATTAGAACCTTCTAATTCTATTTCAACACAAATTTTAAGGCATTCATAACTAAATTTTTGTTTCACCTCAAATACAGTTGAATATGAAGCTCTTTTACATGGTTTATAAAAATAAAGAAGGAGAAATGTCAAGATCCTCCAAGCCAAGGGTGACCATGAGCTCATAGTGTAACAAGTAAGAGCCCAAAATACAGTCAAGAATTAAAATTTAAAATCCTATAAGAACCGAGTATGGGACCTTATGGATTATTTCTTGGCATTTAATATCTAGTCCATATAAAGAGAAGTAAACCAACTTGCAAATATACTTGTAGCCATTGGTGCCCAATATGAAATAGTAGAAGGAGTCAAAGGTAGCCAAACCCAAGATAAGGTCAAGGTTATATATAAACCAACTATACTTGATAATTAGGTGAGTTGTTAATTATTTGATAATGATGATCAAATAATATCTTTTGTAATGCAAGAGGCAAAATTCTATCATAGGAACCAAGAGAAGCTCCAGAATTAATATGATGATCAAATAATATAACTAAGATTTAATAATCTACCCAAAGTTCTTGTGACATTATAAAACATATTCAATGAAGATGACCAAGTAATAAAAGGGAAGGCATGGATCTCAATTAAGGAAGAACACTATGATAAGATAGAGATCTTCAAGGGCAAGTATTAAAATCTAGGAAAGATCAATATAGTAGAGGAAAGAGATGCATTTATTTTTTTGTGCTAGGAATTTTTTGATATATTTGCTTGGGATTACAAAGATTTGAAAGGGTTTGATCTTAGATTATCACAACATATTATTGAGCTTGAGTCAGATGCCAAACCAATCAAGCAGAAATAGAGGCTTGACAACCCAAGAGTTGAGGATCTTATGAGAATAGAACTCTATAAATTGATTAAATAAAGGGTAATTTTTCAAATTAAGCATTTCTCTTGGGTGGAAAACCTTGTGCTAGTAAGGAAAAATAATTGAGAGATCCATTTATGTGTTGGCTTCAGGGACCTCAATAAGGTGTCCCTAAAGGATCATTACCCACTACACTCCATGGATCAAATTATACAAAAGGTTGTAGGTTCTCAAAGGTTCTCATTATTTAATAGCTATTTTGTCTATAATCAGTTCATGGTCAAAGAGGAAGATAGGCATAAAACTACTTTCACTATAAAATGGGGAAACTATTCATATTGTAAAATACCCTTTGGACTCTCCAATGCTAGATTCACCTTCCAAATATAAATGGATTTTTCTTTTCATGGTCTTTTTTATTATATGGTTTTAGTTTACCTTGATGATATAATAGTTTTTTAAAATAATCATGATGACCATATAACACATTTGAGATATATTTTTGATAAATGTAGATAATCTGGAGTTTCTTTGAATCTAAAGAAATGCATTTTTTTAATGCATTAAGGAAGAATCCTTAGGCATGTGGTGTACAAAGATGGTCTTTCCATTGATACAAAGAAGATATAGGTCATTATTTATCTATCTCTACCCAAACATAAGAAAGGATTACAGAGCTTCTTGTGTAATATCAACTTCATTAGAGGTTCATTCTAGGCTTTGTAGAGATGGGCAAGCCTCTCACTCATATGTTGAGAAAAGATAAAGAGTTCATATGGATAATATAAGGTAAGATAAGATTTTAAGACATAAAATAGGCCATATCTCATGCCCCCACACTTATAAATCTAGATTTCAGTAAGGAATTCTATGTGTATGGCTTCTCTATGTTAGAAACAATTATAACTATGCTTATGCAGTAGAATGATGAAGGTCTATAGCAACCTATTGCTTTCTTTAGAAAAGATTCAGAAGGTTATGAAGATATAGCTTTGTTGAAAAATATGCACTTGACTATATAATAATTTTTAATAAATTCATACATCTGGTTTCAATTAATAAGATCATATTAATGGTGACTCATCTAAGTGTGAAGGATTTTATCCTCAACAGAGAACTAAGTCAAAAGAGAGTTGGATGGGTCACTAAGTGTATGGAGTATGACATATAATTTAGGATTAAATATATTTTTTGAGGTAAGGGATTGTGTGAACATATTTTAAAATATGTGAGAGAAGAAAATGAGATAGTTTTAGTAATTCAAGACACCCAATAGGAAGATGAAGATGCTCTTCCATCTAGCTAGACACAAGATATTGCTAGATTTATCCAAATAGGAGAGTGTCCAATGGGTTTAAATTAATCAAAAAGAAGAAACTTTAGGCTACAATAAGTTTGATATATTATTATTTATGGATTTTTATTCAAAAGATGCATTCAAGATATGCTCTTAATATGTGTTGAAACTAACTAATTTGATAAACTTCTCAAGCAATTTCATGATAGTCATTTAGGGGGCCATGTTTTAGCTAGGACCAAAACTAAAAAAATCATTATATATAGTTAATATTGGCCCAATTTATTTAGATATACACATGTATGGGTGAGAAAGTGTGTAAAATGTGCAATGTTTATAGGGAAATAGAAACTAGCTACTTTGCCATTGAGGCCTATTCAAGTTGAAAAACCTTTCATGCAATGGGGTTTAGAATTAATTGTAATGATTAATCATCCATATAGTATTTTAAATAAGTGGGTATTGATTGATAAATACTAATTCAATAGATGGGTGGAATCAGTTCCCTTGAAGGAAGCAAATGAGAACTCTTTACTTGAGTTCTATTAGAGTCTAGTCACCCATTTTGGAGAAACTTCCACCATAATATTAGACAATTATTTGGAATTTATAAATAATAAATTATGTGAGTGGGCCATTTAATAAATTATATATCTAACATATTCATCCAATTACTGTCCATAGGGTAATGGACTAGCTACTTCCACTACCAATAATTTGATTTGAATCATCAAAAGAACACTAGAAGATAAATACAGACCTTGGCATATGAAGATGAATATTGTTTTATGGGTTAATAGAATAACCTAAAGAAATAAATTGGTAAATAACCTTATCTCTTAGTATATGGAATAGAATGGAGGTTTCTAATTTCATTGGATCTTCTAGCTTTGGAGCTTACACACTAGCTAGAGCTTCTCGAAAGTGATGCAGTGGAGGTTATAATGAATGAACTGAGAGAATTAGAGGAAATAAGGGATGATTTCATCCATACCATGTGGTATAACAAATAACAAGTCAAGATGAATTTGTAAAAATAAATCCATCAAATATATTCTATCAAGGTGACATAGTCATTAAATGGGATGAAGATCATGTAAAACCAAGGAAACACTGCATGTTTGACAACCTTTGGAGTAGAACCTATGTCATCATAAGTTGTAAAGAGATCAATGCCTTTGAGATTGTGAGATTTAATGGAGAGAGACTACCCATCCCTATCAATGGGAGGTATCTCAAGTTATGCTACTAGTTTCATATCTTAACAATTATATATTAGTACATAGGTTTGTTCTTTTCCTCGAAGTGCTTTTATAAAATGTTATATTTAGTTGTTCTATTTCTAGTTTAGGTTGTTGCTCTATATTTTATTGATTTATTATTATTTTTATCCCATTAATCCAAAAAGTGTTTTTATAAGTCAAGTAAATTCTATTTTTAAGTATAATTTCATTTTAGTCATCATAATCAAAATTGGGTTCCATGAGCAACATTCTTCTCAAGCTAATTGAGTCACCAAAAATGTTGGCCATTTTAGCCCACATACCAAGCTTATACATGGTTTAAATATATGATCTAGGTCCAAATTATTGAGTGGATTAGGTAGCTTAGAAATAGGCTCAAAATTACAAGTGGAGGGATCAAATTAGGTTTTCATGGTGCTAAATAGTTGTAGGAACAAGTCTAGAAGAAACATAAGTTACACTTTTTCAACTTTTGGCCAAGTGTAGAATTTAGAATTCCTTTAGAAGAAGTGTTCCACACAAAGCCTAAAATAAAATCACAAGGATTAATTCTTTCAAGATTTTTATCCGAATTTATTTGGCTAAGTCTTGGAATTATTTTGTAATATTTATTTTTGGCTTTTTGGATACATATTAGAAATTATTTTTGACATTTTGTCTAAAATGATTCTCTTGAAGGGTCGTTTATTTAAAGAGAGTCTTAGAAAAAAGTTATTAAGGGTATATTTTGAATAAATTGGTCCAAAACACTTTTTTTTAAGGATCATTCTTTATCATAGTAGTCTAAAACACTTTTTTTGAAGGATCATTCTTTGAAATAGTGGAGAAAACACAAAGCCTGAAGGGTATTTTTCAATATAAGTGTCATATTTCTTGTAGGAAAATTGTCTGCACAATTTTTTGAAATACTTAATTCTTTTTGGAAATATGTTTGACAAAAATTATAAAGGGTGATTTTCATGATCAAGTGACCCAAACATGTTTTTTTAAGGGCACTTTTTTCTTCACCAAAGGGTATTTTTTTCTCGATAAAGTTTCATATACAATTTTCCATAAGGGTCTTTTTCTAGCAGGAAACTAATCAAGATAGAATATCTAAAGAGCACATTTTAAAGGTTTTGAATGTAATTTTGAAATGGAAAAAGGGATAAGTATAAATTATTTTAGGAAAATTATCACACAATAATTTCCTCAAAGTCCTCATTTCTCTGAGACATTTTGTCTGATACATAAAGCCCAAAGATATAGTTCGATCAAAAAGTGAAAGCCAAACATTTTAGGGAAAATTTTTAAAATTAGAGGGTCATCTTAGAAAACTGAAGTAATTTCAATCAAACAAACTTTTCATTAAAAAATGCCCAATAAAAATAGCCCTAATCATAAGTCCCAAAAAAGAAAATTCTTTCAAGGAAATTATTCTATAATAATTTTCCTGAAGACAAAATTACATTGGCCATTTTGTTTTGGAAAAGTTGATCCATTAGGATGGTGATAGGTGCATAGATGTCAAATTCAATCCCTAATAAATATCCATTGAAATTAAAATATCCCATGAAGGGCATGCAAATGTTAAGTTTGGGCCCTTATAAGTGGCCATTTGGATTTGAAAATCTATGGACTTTTGTGTAGACATCAACATTAGGCCTCATGAAATATCCATTTACATTTAAAAATCATCAAGGGGGTCCCCTATTGAGTTTAGGATTGACAAGTGTCCAAATATTAAGTACTCAAATCAAATCTAATGATGAGCAGGTAATGATAGGATAGTGGGCCTAGATCAAATCAACAATTCACATTCAATCACTAATTAAAGATCAATGACATGCAAATAAGTCAAGGAGTCAACAAACCTTGGGTGTAAAGGCATGATTTTCAAGTGGAATAATCACATAAGTCCTATAAAAGGATCTATGAATTTCATTTAATCATATCAAGTAGATCAATTGAGTGAGATGAGTTAAGGGGTCAATGATACAATTTAGTTTTGGATAGAAAATCAATTGAAGGTTAGCCTAAATCACTTAGATTAAGGTTGAAGGGTTAGTTATTGATTAAGGAAAATAAGTATGAATGGGGCCAAGCTTGAGAATGATATCATTTAGATCAGGAGTGGATAACTTGGGATCAGGTGATGTCATTAATAAATTATAGAGGAAGATACATAAACTTCAATGGCTTCCTTCCTAAAGCTAGCTCTATGAAAATGACCTTTCTCCTCACTTTTGAAAGAATAAAAAAACCAATCATGAGAATTTTCACATCAAGACAAAGTGAAAACAACTTGATCCCAATAATGAAGTTACCATGGAACATAACTAAGAGGATATTGTAATGATGTAATAGACTAGAGTAACCTGGGTCAATTAAGAAGGGTTTGAATGACCTTGATTTGTATAGGTAGTTATAACAATTTTTCGAATGGTTTGAGCTCATTTAATTCCCTTTTAAGTGCCAAAACTCCCTTTCTTTTTCTTACTTTCTTATATAAATATATCTTTCAAGCTATTGTTTTGTATCCCTCAAGTTGGTACAACTAGACTCTACCAAAATTATATTTGACACCTCTTAGAGTAGTCAATAGAATATTTTCACAATCATTTAATAATCTATATTTAATGTTTTGTTTTTATTTAATAGACAAATGTAATTGTTATCTTCCTTTTGTATGTCCAAACTAAACCTAAGTTCTATAAACTTTATTTGCATGTCATATAATGTGTCTCAATGTTGAACTCTTAAAGATATAGTGGATAACCAAATTTTTGTGTCTTTAACTAGACCTTATGTTCATTGATCCCTAATCTGAGTGTATCAAATAGACCTCTATACTATATAATATTACATAGAAACTATAATAAGAATTTCTTTAGATTTTTTCATAGTTTATTAGTATATTAAGGAGTCCAAGCTTAAGATTGGATCTAATAGATTCCTGGTGCATCACCACATATTAAAATAGGTTTTACTTTATGGAAACTTCTTAACTCTTTTCACCCAAACTATTTTTTAGTTAATATAATAAAAGTTCTAAATTATAAAATTTTAGAAAATATCCTAATAAAAAATCCTAGATGTTTGGTCTAGTTATAGGCATCCCACAAAATTAGACCATTCCCATGTTAGTCCAGGTATGGGTTGGACTTGAATGAATCTGACTCCTATTAGGTGATATCTAAATAGCTAATATTTTTGGCCCATTTGATGGGATCACATATTTTCAAATCTAAGTATAGTATTTAATTTTAGAGTTTCATTTCTACATTTGCATATTTTTTCATTCTCCTTAGAGTTATCACAAGATACTTTGTAAAAGGGAAGGAGATAGATTTATCTGAGCTACCTTTCCAATCAACAAAGAAGAAGAAGAAGGCATCTCAATAAAAACCTACACATAACCCTCTTTTCCCCTTGTTACTACCCAAAATCTTCCTTTTCAAGCCAACATTATTTAGCCAAACATTATTATAAATCCCATACCTTTGATGGCTATTCCCATAAGGCAATCCTTTATGATATTCAATGGTAGTAGTGCTTGAAATCTTACTCAATGGGATGATATTCATATCTCAACTTTGAAGGCTCTTACCTATTATACAAGATAAAATCTAGTTACTCTTATATAGCTTATTTTATATATTTCTAACCTTAGTTTAGTGCATCATGTGACTTAGGAAAATGTATTAATGAGGTTGTTATAATCTTCTTTCAAAGGGAAATCACTTTAGTCATATAAAGGATTGGCCCTTACATCAATTAATAGTTAGGATGAGTTTGGAGAGGTTATGTGCACGTACATTGATAACAAAATTGATCATCTTTCACTTATGGAATAACTTGTAACAATTAAGAGATTAAATTATGAATTCATGGTGGATTTCAACTGCAAATTCTAGAAGACTAGAGATAAAATTCTTGTACTGGTCAAGCCTATGCCTTACTATGATTTTATATACTATTTTAAGGCTTTAAATTTTGATGTAGCTATTATGATTCAATCCATGGGAGGGAACACCCTACTTGGAGATATATAAGTAGTAATTAATGATGTAAATTGCCTTATACAAGAAGGCAATTTGGATCCAAGGCCAACAATGCCTCTCTTTTTATAGATACATCCTCCTACCCCAACTATCACTTCAATTCTAGATTCAACAAAATTTTATAAAATAAAAGGTGAGAAAACTAATAGAATAGGGAGGATAGAGAGTCTTCTCAAATCCTATAGTAACAATTTAGTTGCAATAAAGAGGCAACAACCTCCACCATATAGGCCATATCAAAATAATAATCATATTTTTTAGTACAATAGGCGACCTTATCAATCCAATCAGAAAAGACAAGGGTAGAAGCCTTAGTCAAGGTAATACAATCCTAATGCTCCAAGTACTTCTAGAGGTATTATGACAAGAAATAATAACTATTACTATGAAGGTTAATGTTAGTTAGAGGGATAATCCAATGAGATGGTGATGGCCACTACTAGAGACATGTATCAAGACCCTAGTTAGCAACATGCTCCTTTATTTTAAGGTCATGATATGATGCCTCATCTACCAAAATCCCCCCAAAAGTGTCAAGACAATATGATTAAGCATGTCATTATCATAAGCTAAAATCTAACAATAAGGGAACATGAGTAGAGTACCAACTAATACCACATGTGTGAATTTTTGAGAAGGGGAATATGTGTTTGAGCATGTAGAAACTAATATGGCACAAGATTCAAATAGGACAAATGAACTAATTTTATCTCAAACAATGGATAAGAAGAGGATGTTGGATTATAAATTTGGGCAATCTAAGATTTCTTCATCATCTCCATAGACTAATCAACAACCTACCCCTTTAGATGTGGCTACTAAAGTGCCTATAAATCAAGAAGTTCCCCAACATGATGGATAACAACAAAAATCCCCCACTTTTCCTCATGTTACTCAAATTCCAAGTGTTGCTTCCACTTCCAAGGTGAAATCTAGAAGTAATAATCTTCCCTTTAATACTATCAATCAATTAAAGAATGCTAATGTAACTATGTCCATATAGGATGCTCTATCTATCGTAGGGTAGAAGGATATTCTCCATCAAGATCTCATTAAACTTTCTAATGTGGAAAAGATAGCTAATAAATTGAAAACTATTTTCATCAATAATAGTCAACCTAACCAAGCCCCCAACCAAGTTCCTAATAAAATTCCAAGAAAAATTCAATATCAAAATGTTATTCATTCTTATAAGGTTATTAAAATCCCCCACCCATTTTATGTATCAATCATCATAGGGGATTGTTTAATACATAATTTCATGATAGACTTAGGTGTTTCAACCTCAGTGATGCCTAAAGGCATAGAAAATAAGCTTGGGATCAAATATGTGCCTAATGAAAATGGTGTTATTCAAATAGATATATACTCCATTGAGATAGTAAGCATCTTGAACGATCTTCAAATCACAATAGCTTATTGTCCAAATTGTGTCATTAATCAAGATATAATGATGGTAGACCTATCCCCATATTTTGACCTATGCTTGTCTAGGTGATTTACTACTAAGACTAGGGGATATTTGTCATTTGATTGGTCATACATGGTTTTTATAACCAGATATGGAACCAAAGTCACTATAATATTTGATCCTATCTCTAGGTTCCACCTAGATCACTATATGCCTAATCTTGCAAGTACAAACTATGCCATATTTGAAGAGGTCAAATATGATAATGAAAAATAACTCCATGATCATCTTGAAAGCATCTAAGATCTATAATTATATGAATGTGTAGTTGAAAGTCATGTATTTGCTCCATATAATAGCATTGAAGAGGTAGGCTTAGGAGTGTATTGTATGCATGAAGAAGGTGTTGCAATACCTTACTTAGCTAATTTTTATCAAGAAAAGGATGCCATATGGAATTTATTCATTGATGGATCAAAATAAAATAATGGAAGTGGAGTGGGAGCCATGCTAATTTCACCCTCAAGATAAAAGTACCATTATATTAAAAGACTCTAATTCAGTTACACCTAAAATATAGCTGAATATGAAGCTCTTTTGCATGGTTTACAAGAATAAAGAAAGAGAGATGTCAAGCTCCTCTAAAAAAATGGTGATAGTGATCTCATATTGAAATAAGAAAGAGGCCAAAGTGCAGTAAAAAATCACCATTTGAAATCTTATAAACATTCAATGTGGGACCTCATGGAGGATTTATTGGTATCTAATATCCAATCCATACCAAGAGAAGCAAACCATGATGTAGATAGGATTAAAAAAATTGGTGTTTAATATGAGATAGAAGGATTCAAAAGTATCCAAAGCTAAGATAATATGAAGGTTATATGTCGATTAATTGTACCTAGTAATGAGGTGAGTTGGCAAGTCTTTGACAATGATGATCAAATCATATGTTTTTTAATACAGAAGGCAAAATTATACCATAGGAACTAAGACAAGTTATAGATTCAATATGATGATCAAATATCATAACTAAGGTCTAATCAGATACCCAAAGGTCTTATGATACTATAAATAGTTTTCAATGAAGATGACTAAGTAATAAAATGGAAGGCATGCATCTCAGCTAAGGAAGAACACTATGAAAAGATAGAGATCTTTAAGGGAAAGTTTTTGAATCTAGGAAATTTCAATACAATAAAGGAAAGACCTTCATTTTTTACTTTTTGAAAATAATTTTTTGATATATTTACTTGGGAGTAAAAATATAGGAAAGGGATTGATCTCAAATTAGCACAACATACTATTGAGCTTGAATCAGATGCCAAACTAGTCAGGAAAAAATAGAGGCCTATAAACCCAAGAGCATAGGATCTCATGAGAAGATAAATCTATAAATTTATTGAATCAAGGATAAAATTTCCAATTAAGCATTTCTTTTGGGTGGAAAACCTTGTGATAGTCAGGGAAAAAAATGGAGAGATTCATTTATGTGTTGATTTTAGGGACCTCAATAAGGTGTCCCTAAATGATCATTACCCACTACCCTCCATGGATCAAATTCTACAAAAGGTGACATGTTATCAAAGGTTCTCATCACTTGATGGTTATTCTGGGTATAATCAGATCATGGTGAAATAAGAAGATAGGCATAAAACTACCTTCACTAAAAATGTGGCACCCATGCATATTATAAAATGATCTAATGTTAGATCCACTTTCCAAAGAGAAATGGATGTTGATTTTCATGGTATTTTGAATGATATGGTTTTAGTTTACCTTGATGATATAGCTTTTTTTCAAAGAATCCTGATGACCATCTAACACATTTGAGAGATGTTTTTGATAGATGTAGATAATTTTGAGTTCTTTGAATCTAAAGAAATGCATTTTTCTAGTACATGAAAGAGGACTCCTTGGGAATGTAGTGTCCAAATATATTATTTCCATTGATATAGAGAGGATAGAGGCAATCCTTGATCTATCACTACCCAAAAAAAATAAATGATTATAGAGCTTCTTGGGTAAGATCAACTTCAAAGGAGATGGTCAAGCCTCTCACTCATATATTGAGAAAATGAAAAGAGTTCACATGGACAAGAGAAGGTAAGAGAATATTTTAGGCCATCAAGGAGGCCATATCCCATGCCCCCACACTTCTAAATTTGGATTTCAATAAGGAATTCTATTTGTATGCCTTCTCTACATTAGATGCAATTTAAGCTATGATTATGTAGTAAAATGATGAAGGTCCAGAGTAACCTATTTCTCTCTTTAGCCAAGATTTATAAGGTTATGCATAAATATATAGAGTTTTTGAAAAACATGTACTCGTTTTTGTAATAAATTATAAGAAATCTAGGTATCTGGTTTCAAGCAATAAGATCATACTAATAGTGGCTCATCCAAGTGTGAAGGATTTTATCCTTAATAGATACTTAAACAAAAAGAGATCTAGATGGGTCACTAACTGTATGGAGTTTTAAAATGAAGTTATCATGAAAAATATTATCTAAGTTAATGTATTATGTGAACATATTTTAGAAGATGTGAGAGAAGAAAAGGAGATAGTTTTGGTAATTCAAGACACCCAACATGAAGATGAAGCTACTCTTCCATCCAGCTAGACATAGGATATTGATATATTTCTCCAAATAGGAAAGTGTCCAATGGGTTTAAATTCATCAAAAAGGAGACACTTGAAGATTAAATCAGTGCCATACATTCTTATTGATGGAGTGTTGTTCAAAAAATACATTGGAGGTATGCTCTTAAGATGTGTTAAAACTAACCAATTTGATAAGCTTCTCAAGCAATTTCATGATAGTCCTTTAAGGAGACATTTTGTATCTAGGACCATAGCTACATAAATAATAAAAGATAGTTATTTTATCCAATTTTATTTAGAGATGCACATGAATGGGTAAGGAAGTGTGCAAAAGGTGCAATGTTTACAACAAAATAGAAACTAACTACTATGCCACTTAAGCCTATTCAGGTTGAATAACCTTTCATGTAATGGGGTTTAGATTTAATTTTAATGATTAATCCTCCATATAATTATAACCATAAGTTCATCTTGATAGCTATTGAATACTTCACTAGATGGGTGGAAGGAGTTCCCTTGAAGGAAGCAAAGGAGAACTCTATACCTGAGTTTAATGAGAGCATAGTCACCCATTTTGGAACACATTCCACCATAACATTAGACAATGCTTTAGTATTTACTAGTACAAAGGTATGTGAGTGGGCCTTGATTATTGTATCAATTCTAAATATTCATATAATTACTATCCATAGGGTAATGCACTAGTTGAGTCCACTAACAATAATCTGATTCAAATCATTAAAAGAACACTTAAAGATAATTAGAGGTCTTGGCATACAAAGATGAAGACTAATTTATGGGTTGATAAAATAACCCATAAGAAGGCCATTGGTAACTCAATTTATGTATTATTATATGGGAGATAATTAAGGCTACAAATTTCATTGGATATTCCATCTTTGGAGCTTGCACACCAACTAGAGCTTTCTCAAAGGTGATGCAATGGAGGTTAGAATGAATGAACTAAGAGAATTAGAGAAGATAAGGGATGATGAAATACATACCATGTCATCTAAATAATAGAAAATCAAGATGAATTTTGACAAAATATCTTCATCAAATATATTATATCAAGGTGACATAGTCCTCAAATGGGATGAAGATCATGGAAAACTAGGAAAACACTTTAAGTCTGACAACCTCTAGAATGGACCCTATTTCATCACAAGTTGTAAAGAGGTAAATGCCTTTGAGATTTACAAATTAAATAGAGAGATCCTTTCCATCCCTTTAAATTTGAGGTATGTCAATATATACTACTATTTTAGTGTCTTGACCATTGTACATTAGTAGATACGTATGTTATTTTCCTCCAAGTGCTTTTGCAAATCGCTACTTTTAGTGGTTGTATTTGTAGTCAAGGTTGTTGCTATGTATTTTATTGAATTTTTATTATTTTACCCCAATTACTATAGTAATTTATTATATAAATAAATTATATTCTATTTGTAAGTAGTTTTTCATTTGATTATTCATCATAAGAAATCTTGATCAGTCGTTATGTTTCATGACTAGTAGGCTAGTCAAGCAAGCTGAGTTGCCAAAAATGTTTGCCATTTCAGCCCATATACCATGATTTTTATTGGTTTAAATATATTATTATGGTCCTAATTATTGAGTGGTTTAGGTGGCTTATCAATAAGCTCAATATTATAAGTGGAGGGATCCAAGCAGGTTTTCATGATGTTGAATAGTTGCAGGAATAGGTCCAAAAAAAGCCTAAGTTACACTTTTTCAACTTTTGGCCAAGTGTAGCATTCAATATTCCTTTGGAGGAAGTGTTTCAATAAATCCCATAGAAAAATTAAAAGGATTAATTATTTTAGGATTTTTTTCATACTTTTTTTGCTAAGTGATGGAATTATTTTGGGAGATTTATTTCAGGCTTTTTGGCTAAGTATCAGTAGTTGTTTAAGACATTTTATCCAAAACAACTCTCCTAAAGGGTCATTTATTAGAAAAGAGTCCTAGATAGAAGATTTTAAGGGTATCATTTAGATAAACTGGTATAAAACACTTTTTTTGAAGGATCATTATTTGATAAAGTGGTCTATAACACTTTTTTTGAAGGATCAGTCTTTAAGAAAGTAGACGAAACACAAATCCTGAAAGGTATTTTTCATTCCAAGTGTCAGATTTATTTCAAGAAAATTGTCCACTCTATTTTATCAAAGACTTAATTATTTAGGTAAAAATGTTTGACAAAAATCTTGAAGGTTTAGTTTCTTGGGCAAGTGTCCCAAACACTTTTTTTAAAGTGTACTTTTTCTTCACCAAAGGGTCCAATACAAAAATCTTGAAGGGTATTTTTTCTTGAGAAAGTTTTTTATACAATTTCCATAAGGGGTATTTTTATTTTTGGAAAGTTACAAATACATAATATCCAAAGGGCACTTTTAAAGGTTTTGAAGATCATTTTCAAAGGGGAAAATGGCTAATTATGAATTATTTCAAGAAATTTATCCCAAAAACATTTCCCTGAAGACCTCATTTATCTTAGAATTTTTTTTTGATTCACAAAGCCTAAAGATAGAGTTCTATCAAAAGGTGAAAGGAAAATATTTCATGGAAAATTTTAGAAATAAAAGGGTCCTTTTTAAAATCCTAAATCTATTTTAGTAGTATAAATTGTTTGGTACAAAAGGCCCGAGAAAAATAATCCCAAGTATTAGTCCTGAATAAGCAAATTCTTTTAGAGAAATTGTTTGGGAATTATTTACTTGAAAAGATAATTACATCAAAAATTTTATCCAAAAATATGGTGACAGGTGTGTAGACTTTAAATTCAAGCCCTAATAAAAGACCATTGAAATTCAAATATCCCATGACAGGTATGTAAATATCTAGTTTAGGTCCCTATAAGTAGCTATTTAGACTTGAAAATCTAAGGATGTTTGTGTAGGTGTCAAATTTGGGCCTCATAAAATATCCATTTTTAATAAAAAAAATCATCAAGAGTATCCCTAAATAAGTATAGGCTTGAAAAGTGTCCAAATATTGGGTACCCAGATCAAATCCAATAGTGAGCATGTAAAGATAGGACAATGGTCCTAGATCAGATCAATGGCTCACATTCAATCATGGATTTAAGATCAATGGCATACCAATAGGTCAAGGAATCAATAGACCTAGGGTACAAAGGTATGATTGACAAATTCCATAAACACATGAGTTTTGGCAAAGGATCTACAACTCACATTTAATCACATCAGTAAAATCAATAGAATGAGATGAGTTAAGGGGTTAATTATCTATGTTTTAAATAGTAAATCAAATTAATACAAGCCCAAATGACTTAGATGGAGGTTGAAGGGTCATTTTTGAACCAAGGAAAGTAAGTATGAATGGGGCCAAGCTTGAGTAAAACATTAATTGGGCTAGGAGTGGATATTTTAGGATCGAGTGGTGCCATTAAGAACCTATAAAGGTAGAAACATAGATTTCAATGAATTCATATTCAAAACTAGCTACATAAAAATGACCCTTCTCCACACTTTGGCATGCATAAAAAAACTAGTCATGAGTGGTTTTACATAAAAAAAAGTGAAAACAACTTGATCTTATTGTTTTAGCCACCATGGAGCGTCACTGATAGGATATTGTAATAATACAATAGATTGGAGTGACCTAGATTAATTATGAAGGGTTTAAATGAGATGGATTTATGGAGGTAGTTGTAACAACTTTTCAAATGGTTTGAGCTTATTTTATTCCTTTTGATTGCCAAAATTCCCTCTCTTGTACTTACTTTCTTCTATAAATATAGCCTTTGAGCTATTATTTTGTATCCTTCAAGATGATACAACTAGACTCTACCAAAATTATATTTGACACCTCCAAGAGTAATTAATGGAATATTTTTCTAGTCATTTTGTATTCTATATTTAGTGTTTATGTTTGTTTAATATTCAAATGTGATTGTTGTCTTCCTTTTTTATGTCCAAACTCATCTTGAGTTATAGAAAAAACAATTGTAGTTCATATAGTGTGTCTCAACATTGATCTCTCAAAGATATAGTGGACAACAAATTTTAATTGTCTTCAACTAGACCTTATTTTCATTGCTCCCTAGTCTAAGTGTATCAAATAGACCTCTATAAAAAATACTATTGCATATAAACTACAATAAGCATTGCATTAGGTTATTTCATAGTTCATTAGTGTGTTAAGGATTCCAATCTTAAATGTGGATATGATATATTCCTAGTTCATCACCAAATATTATAATAGGTTTTAATTTATGTAAACTTCTTAAGTCTTTTCACCCCATCTAGTTTTTAGGTTTTAGAAGCAAAGGTCCAAATTATAAAATCTAAGGATCTAGCCTAAAAAAAATCCTAGAGGTTTGGTCTATTTATGGGCATCTCATATCCTTATACCATTCCCATGTTAGTCCAGGTATGGGTTGGACTTGAATGAATCTAACTCCTATTGGGTGCTATCTGGATAACTAACAATTTCTCATGTTCATTTTCACTCCTAGAATAATTTAAAATGTCATATAAAAATACAAAAAAAAAATCAATAAAATAATATAATAAATTATTTATTAAATTCATGAATGATAAAAGAATATTAGTTAGTCAAAATGGCATGAATACAAATTCATAATCCATATCTAGTTCTAAATATTTAATATAGAGTTTGTGGTACCATGATCAAAGATATATCTTTGAAAATAAGGTTGTTCCTTTCATTTGATAAAAAGGTCATATATGCAAGTAATGGGATACTTATTTTTTTATTTTGACTTTATTGATCATTCTATAGTTAATGTACACTCTAATTCTCCCATACATGTTATTTACAAATACCACTAGAGCTCTCCAAGCTAACACACTAGTTCATATCATTCTCTTATATATTAACTATTGTATCTAAGCCTTAAGTTCCATTATATTATGTATGTTTATCTAATAAGGTTATCTAGATGTAGGATTTATTCTAGGTGTTACATCTATTACAAAATCAAATATGATTTTGGGAGGAAGTCTTGCTATTTCTTCCATAAAGACATCTACAAATTCCTCTAAAATTGGTTATTTTTGGAGCATATAGGTGGTTTCCTTAGTAATTTAATCTAGTTTAATAGAATATAATTTGATTCCATTTATAATAACCTAATTAATTTGTATAGTTTAAAAACTTGATTGAGTTGGAAGTTTATTGATCCCTTGAATAACTACATGCATTCCTTTAACATTTAAACACTGAAATCTTTTGTTGAAGAATTCCAAGTTAGCTTCATGTGATTTTAACTAGTACATGCCTATGATGATGTCATAATATCCCAAAGGGGAAAGTAATAGGTTCACAAAAGTCTTGAAATTTCTAAAATTAATTTCATCTTACTATAGGTATTCATTAACAACCACTTTCTTTCTGGTTCCAAACGCTACTTTCCATCCTTCTCTAAGTCTAGTTGGTTTGATTTTACACTTAAAATCATTAATGGGAGAAAAAAAGTTATTTTTTTCTCTTGAATAAATCTAATTAAATAATGAAAATCTATAATTATACCTCTAGTCCCAATAGGTGTTGGCTAAAATTATACATATTTATTATCTACAACTATATATACCTTATGGTTATTTTTCAGCTTAGGGTAGTCTTTGCAATAATGATTTTACTCACATCAAATACATGTCAAAATGGTATAAGTTTCAAGATAAATTATATTTTATCTTATGGATATTCCATGAAATCTTGGTTGATTATTATTTTCAACAATTTTCTTTACAAAAGAGTGTGATTTATAACTCTTTGTATACTATATTTTTCCTCAAAATTGTAACCTTTTCCAATAGTCCTCTTAAAGATATTTTTATTGAAATTATTATTTATTATAGGAATTTATAAATTAGACTTTCCTTGTTTCTTACTATTTTGAAATAATTGTCTTGACTTTTGGTAAGACTTCTCCTTTTCTTTAGCATGATGTGTTGATTCTAAAGAAGCAACTAATGTTTTTCTATTGGTCATGTTTACATCATGCATTATTATCTCATTCAACCCTAGTTTGAAATTGGTTACATTAATTCCTCATCCTTCATGTAATTTATATGATGTAGGAGTCCAAAAAGTTTGTTCTCATATTTCCTCATTTTAGTAGCTAAAATTCTATGATTTTTTGCACTTTATAGATGTTGTTTAGATACCTTTTTCTAAACTAATTTTTAAATATTTCCCATGAAATATAAATGGGAACATACCGTTTTTGGGCAAATAGATGATTCTACCACAAAGAGGCATCACCTACTAACTGATAAGCATGACATGTACCTTAAATTTAGAATCCATATTTTGCAAAGTGAAATACTTATATATATTAATCAACCATGCCTTAATGGAATCCTTGGTGTCTTCACAAAATAATGTGGGAGGAAAAGGATTTTTTATCTCCTTAATAATGGGTTCCATAACCTCTTGTTACTTTGGATCTTTATTAGGAAGATCTTCTTACCCACCCTTTTGTAGGTTTTCCAAATGTGTCAAACTTTGACTAAATCCTTATATTTTTTCTTGAATGACATGTAATGTACCCAATATGTCATGAAATACAAACTTTTCCTCCTCTAAATTTTTTTTCTCAAGGTTATCTTGATTTATATCATGACTACCACTATGTTCCATGTCTATGTTAGTAGATCATGGTGATCTGGTTCATGATTATAAATTGGATCACTTGCATTATTTTTAGTGTTAAAATTTACTCTAGTTATAACCATCCTAAAAAAATTCAACATGCATTCTTAAATCAAATATTTCATATTTTTTAATTTATCCTAACAATGGCTATGATACCAAATGTCATAACCCCAAAATTTCTAGTATTCAAAACCCCTACTTCAAAGAAGTCATACCCATAAAAAATAACACACAAGTTATTTAGAGACTAAATTATTTATGAAAGTAACTTCCATAATGCAAAAATATATCAAATTTTAGAATGAGCTATGAAAAAAATTAAAGCAACCAATAACTCTACAACATAATAATGAGTGTTTAATACAATGAGTGAAACATTATAGTTACATCTAAAAATAACATTGGACACTTAGACAAGAAAAATACGAATACATTAAATCAAAAATTTTGAATTCCATGTTAGTGTATTTTAATCTTGAATACCTATAAAACTTATGTGAGTTCATTGGTGACAATAACCAAAAACTATTCTACCTTTCTCACTAACTTTAATCATCTAGGAACTCATGCAATCCATTAGATTTTAATTACACTAAATATAAATAAATAAAAATCATACTATTTCATCTTAACACAATATCTAATAGTTTTCCAAACTAAAAAACTTAATTTTCACAAGATCACTTAAAGCATCCAAAAAAACTAAACTTAGTTGGATTGTATTGTAGATGTGTAATCACTTATACATATCAAATTCCATCCATAATATATTATTAGGTCATAATACCACTTATGTATTATTGAGACTTAAATATCATATCTATAAGGAAAATAATTTTCATAATAAATTTCATAAAAAAACTACCAATTAAGTATGAGAGGAAACTGATGTGTGCCCCTGAAGAAAATTGAGAGGAGGAATGTCGAGGAAGAGTGAACGCTACAATTCGTAGAGAAGCTAGGGCAGCCATGCCCTAACTCTGTAGGGCCTTGGACAGTGGTGCATGGAAGATTGAATGGGAGGGAAATGCAAGCAGGTTTGTGGGTAAGGCTGAAGTTGATTAGGAAACATGGTAGGAAGGAAATTGCATTATCCAAAAGGGGAGCGAAGGGGTAGTAGGCACCACAATGGAACAGGGGGAACAAAATGTCCTGAAGGGAGATAGGAGCTTCAAAGTTGTGGTGGGCAAGGGACCTCAAGGGCAGGATGCCAGACTGAAGGGGATTGCTGATGCCATTCAGTTCTCAGGAGTGCAAGGTAGTGGATCAAATGTTGGCTCTAGAATGAATAAGGTAAATGGCTGCTTGGATCGTTATAATGAAAGGCCAATATTAGTCATTCCTTTTGACATGATTATGGAGGATGTGGAGTATTACTCCAAACACTCTCTATATTGCAAATTCCTAGGGATGAAAGTCTCTCTCCCTTTCTTAGAGAATAGGGCAAGGAGAGCATGGGAACCGGCTGGAGAAATGGAGATGATGTTGCTGGATAACAACTTTTTCATGGTGACTTTTAACTATTTGGAGGATAGGAACAGGGTGTTTGAAGGTGGACCATATTTTTTTAACCAAGCTGGTCTTTTCATGAAACCATGGCAGGCTGGGTTTAATCCCACAAAAGAGCTGCCAAGTAGGGTACCTATGTGGGTGTGTTTACCTTGAATGCCTATAGAATGTTGCCATGAAAATGTACTGCTTATGATTGCTTTAATAATAGGAAAACCGGTGGGTGCATCAACACAAACACTAGGGAAGAAAATCATGACATATGAAAGAATTTGTGTAGAAGTTGACCTGAGCAAACTACTGCCAGACGCGATAGAAATGTGTGCAGGAACATACTCATGGCTGCAGCAACTGGATTACAAGACCCTGCCTTTTCGATGCCGCCTTTGTCACGAGTATGGACATTTGGTTTGAAGGTGTCCGAAAAATAAAATGACAGAACAACAACCTTCTCCTGTGCCTCCCTTGAATAGGGTAATACCTAAAGATAAAGGAAAGAAGATGGGAAATGGGGGTAGAAAGGACTCTGAAGGATTCATGTAAGTGAAATCCAATGGTAAAAACAAAGGACTTAAGAGGACGTTTCTAGAGCGACAAAGGGAGGATTCTTACAATAGATTTGAGATGCTAGAGGAATTGGGACAGCAAGAGGCTTTGCCAGGTCTAACTAGTGGAGAGGAATGGATGGAGGAGGGTGAAGGGACTATTAGTGTCATGCCATTTTCTCCTAAGCAAATAGCAGAATTGCCTACTCTAATGATTTTGGATAGATAGGGGGAAGCACTAAATCTAGCAGCAGGCATGGTGGCAAGGGGACAAGGTGCAAAAATTGGGGAGAAGGACTCACAGGCTGGGGAGGATAAGGGGGAAAATCAAGGGAAAGCCCCACCATGCTTGGGGATTCTACAAAAGGACAACAAGAAAGGAGCTATAGACAAAAATGTAAAGGGAGGAAGAAGGAAAGATTTGGATAGACTCCAAATGATTGGAGAGAACTTAGTTGAATTGGGGTTGGTAAGGACCTTAGAAGCACATTTTCCTCCTCCCTCAAAATGATTGTGTTATCATGGAATGTGAGGGGCCTAAATAGCGAGCCTAGACAAAAAGCTATTCACGAATTAGTCAGAAGTCAACATCATGATATTCTTTTTCTGTAAGAAACCAAAGTGTCAGTGGATTTTATGATGGACATTGCCCTGAAGATTTGGGGACAAGGATCATGCCAATGCATTGGGGCCCAGGGGACAGCTGGTGGCTTAGCTTGCCTGTGGAATCCAAGAAAGGTCAAACCAGTGGCATGGATGGCTTTCAATTCAGTTTTATCATTGGTTGCCCTCTATATGGACTCAAGAGAGTATGCTTTGCTCTCAAATGTCTATGCCCCCAGTAATATACAAGGTAAGATTTTTGTTTGGAATAACATTAGGCTGATCTATAATGAGTTTCCTTATTTACCTTGGATAGTAGCAAGAGATTTCAATGCTATTCTGGATAGTTCAGAGAAGATGGGTGGGAATACCAGATTAGAGCAGTCTTCTTGTTTCCTCAGGGACAAGATCTCAAAATTAAATTTGGTGGACATTAAGCCAAGTAATGGCCGATTCACATGGAATAATAGAAGGCTAGGGCACAGTTACATTGCTGAGCGTATAGACAGATTTTTGGTGTCTTGTTTTTGGGTAGGAGGTAGGTGGACGCTTAGCTTTGAGATCTTATATTGGTAGAATTCAGACCACTGGGCAATCAAATTAAATATTTCTTCCACTTTTAAAAATCAGAAGCCACCTTTTAAATTCAAGATGATGTGGTTGCGGGATCAAGAATTATACGGCCAGATCATGGAATGGTGGAGGGAAGGTTGACCAACTGCTAGGATAGCCATGTATGTGTTTGCCAAACTTCTTCAATTTGTCAAATACCAGCTTCAGAGATGGAACAGGCACAATTTTGGCAACATCTTCTAGGAGAAGAAGAAGGCGCAAGAAGAGATAAATGACATCACTAGATTAATTAGGGAAGAGGGACTTACAGGATTCTTAATGAATGAAGAAGCTAGGGCAGTGAAAACCTTGGAAGAGTGGGAGTTGAGGGAGGAAATTTTTTAGAAACAGAAATCCAGGATCGATTGGCTACAAGAAGGAGATAGAAACACTGCTTTCTTCTTCAACTCAGTCAAAGCAAGGCACCATGGCAATGTTATTAGTTCGTTGGTTACAGAAAGAGGGGAAATACTTTCATCTATAAGAGAAATATGTGATGAGGCTGAATAGTATTTCTGTGATTTCTTCTAGGAAGAAGGGAGGAGGGATGAGGAGGTGGAGGACTTGATTTTGGGTGGCATTCCCTCCATTGTGACCCAAGACATGAAGGATAATTTGAGAAGACCAATTTCAGAGGAAGAGCTAAAGAAAGTAGTCTTTATGATGAAGAAAGGAAAGGCTCCAGGACCAGACAGGTTTTTGATAGAGTTTTATCAGGAGTTTTGGGAAATTATTAAGGGTGAATTGCTCACCATGATGTAGGAGCCCCAGACCAATAAGCAGATGTTGAGGGCACTAAATGCTAATGTTTTGGCCCTCATTCCAAAAGAGGAAGGGGCTGATGGCTTCAGCTGATTTCACCCCATTTCTCTTTGTAATGTCATCTACAAAATTCTTTCAAAATTGATTGTTGAAAGGTTGAAGAAGTGCTTGAAAGAGCTAATTTCAAAGGAGCAAAGTGGTTTTGTGGAAGGCAGATCTTGGATAGTATCATGGTGGCTACAGAATTAGTTCGTTCAATGTCTAAATCTAGAGAGAAGGCAATGTTCATGAAGCTTGATATGTCCAAGGCATATGTAGGGTTAGTTGGACTTTCCTGCACAAGGTGATGGAGGCCTTTGGCTTTGAGAAGGATTGGATGGAATGGGTCATGAGATGTGTTACTTCCACCTCTTTCTCCATTTTTGTCAATGGGGAACATTCCAACCTTTTCAGAGCTGCTAGAGGATTGCGACAGGGTGATCCACTGTCCCCTTACTTGTTTCTTCTACTGGCTGAGGGCTTAGGGCATAGGATCAGAGAAGATACCATAAATGGGGAGATTCAAGGATGGAAGTGGGGGGGGGTGGCCTATCGGGTCTCTCTCACCTTCAATTCATCGATGATGTGGCCTTGTTAGGCACTGCCTCCTTGAGAGAGGCAAACAATATCCACAGGTGCCTGAATACTTACTTAGCGACCTCAAGCCAGGTAATCAATGAGGAGAAATCCTCCATATTTTTGTTTAATACACCTCAGGCTATTCAGAGAAGAGTGGCAGATGTTCTCTGATTCCAAATCAGCAGCCTTCCAGTGATGTATCTGGGTATGTCAATTATTATGGGTAGACACTCTAAGGAGTCCTAGAAGGGGATTCTAAATAAGTTTAGAGTCAAGGTCAGCCATTGGACTGATAGGTGGGTTTCATTTGCGGGAAGGGTGCAACTAATACAATCAGTGGTCCAAGCACTTCCCATGTATAGATGTATGCTACAGGTGGTGCTAGCTAGTTTTGTGAGAGAGTTGGACTATTTGGCAAGGTAGTTCTTGTGGGCTGGCAATTTATCAGCTACAAAATGGAGTCTTATCAGATGGGAGGTAGTTTGCAGTCTGAAGAGATTCGGTGGATTGGGATTAAGACAAGCTATGTTGGCTGGTACGGCTCTAGTAGGCAAGCTATACTAGAGATTGTGCATGGAGTAGGACCGGAGCTGGGCTAAAATTGTGGTGCATAAGTATTTTCTAGGTAGCAGCCATAAGGATATTCCTAGATTTAGCCTGGTGGGAAGCAGATTGGTGATTTGGGGTACACTGAAGAAGGGGGTAGACTTAATTAAAAAAGGCTTATTCTAGATTTGTAAAAGTAGGAGGGAGGCACAGTTTTGGTATGATTCTTGGGACGGGTTCCCACCCATTGTGGTGTAGTACCCACATTTACATAATCTGGAACAAAGATGTTGTGAGGCCGGATGGTGGAAGGTAAATGATTTTAAAACTTTTAGTTACCAAAATCAACTTTTGGAAGCAAGCTAGAAAAATTAGGAAGAGTGGCCATCCAGGGTAATGGAGGTGGAGAGCATAGAGATGAAGGAGATTTTGGCTGGGTGCACCTACTACACCCTTACTAGTGTTGATGAGCTGGCCTGGTTCCCTCACCCCAAAGGGAAATACTCTATTTTGGTCAGGTACCAGGAGCTGGTGGCACAGAAGCTCAGGGAGGAAAGGGAGGTAACTTGGTGGAAACGGATGTGGAACAAATTTTTGTGGCCAAAGTGTAATTGTTTTGATTGGATGCTTGCTTGGAACCGCTGCTTGACGTGGGACAACATCAGGAAGCATGGTTTTGAGGGCCCTTCATGGTGTGTGATGTGTGGTGCTCAAGAGGAGAATGTGTCCCACCTTTTTTTTGGATGCCAGTTTACTAGCAGAAGTTGGCATGCTTGGTGGGGTGCTTGGGCTATTAGCTATATCCACGTCCCCACACTGGCAGAATTTTGGTGTAGAATTGAAAGAGCACTCCCTGTTGTGCGCTTCCTATAGGAAGTATGGTTTGCAGGGCTGATTTTTCTACTTTGGCAGGTGTGGTTGGAGCGTAATAGGAACATTTTTGAGGGGGAAAGGATTAAAGTGAACCAAGTCTAGAATCAGGTCATTAGGATGATTCAGGAATTTATTGAAACCAAATGTGAG
Organism: Torreya grandis; assembly: GCA_037957365.1. Lineage (NCBI taxonomy): Eukaryota > Viridiplantae > Streptophyta > Pinopsida > Cupressales > Taxaceae > Torreya > Torreya grandis. The sequence goes on from JARHVA010003841.1 coordinate 1,245,940, forward strand.
GTGGCATTGCCGATGGACAGGAGGGACGCTGAGTTGGCAGACAGATTAGGAATGCAAAATTTGTCTCTAGGGGAAGCATGTGTGAGAAGGAGTGGTGCTAGCAGGCAGAAGGTGAGGCATGATGGCAAGTGGACACCTCCTATTGGTGATTTTTTGAAGATCAATACTGATGGGTCATTAAGAGGTAACCTAGGGCAGGCTGGTATAGGTGGGATTATGAGAGATGCCTCGAGTTCAGTTATTTTTATGTTTTTAGCTCACAGGGGCGTATAGATGGTTAACAAAATGGAGGGCATGGCTATTTTATTTACTTTATGGAGAGCTTACGAGCTTGGATGCCATAAAGTGATATGTGAGGCAGACTCATTGGTGATGATTGATATGATCCAGGAATGACAAATTACTGAGGTAAGTTAGCAATTGTCCTTGATTGTTCAGCAGATTTTGCAGATTTGTATGCTCATGGAGACCGTGATTTTTCCCATGTTTCGAGAGAATGGAACCGGGTGGTAGATTGCCTGGCTAGATGGGCATCGAAAGGGATTGGAGAAGGCTGGCAGAGGAGGTCATGCTACTACCAGTGGAGGTTCAGGTTAATTTGGAGAGAATTTTAGCGGAGGAGAGGCTCTGAGGAGTGAAGGCACTTCGGCGCGTGGTGTTTGTTGTTTTTGTTGTTTTCTAGTGTTGGGCTTGTAGGAGCCTTATACTTTGGTTCTTACTATTTCTAATAAAGTTTTTACCCCCTTTTTATTAAAAAAAAAGTATGAGAGGAAACTAACAGAACCATTCATTGAGTTATTGTGATCTTGTTAGATTTAATATAGACATTTAGTTTAGTTATCGATGATCTAGATTGGTTTATAAATTTATAAATTAGATCTTATCATTAATTAAATAATAAAAATAAATTATTAAATATAGTCTTATCTAATATCCAAGCATACCCTTACACTAATAATAATTATAACCATGACCTATGATTTTAGATGTTTATTGAGTAAACATTTTATTAGTCATGAAAATAATTATCCCAAGGCATTATGATTGGAATTAATATATAAAATACCAATAAATTAATGATCTACCAAAATAATCCAAATTTACTAACCAATTTCTTCAATCTAATATCCATTCTTACCCTATCCATTCACTTAACACATGAAAATTCAAACACTTAATCATTTCTACTCAACTTCTACATTAATGTACAAAAACAGATGAGATAAAGGTAAACTATAATTGTATACACATAATATTTTCAAACTTTATCAATTACTAATGTTTTCTATCATGAAGGAACACATAAATTCTTAATCTCTTTGAGTGTACACCTTAAGGGGTGAACTAGGAAAGGGATTAGACCATTGGTTCTTAATACATTTTAGATGATTTAACCAATTAAACTTTGAGAGATTATAATATTTTGACTAATATCTTCTTATATGATTCAAATGATAATAATATTTAGTTGCATTATACTAATATGTAGAATAGTAAACTTATTACATAATTTATAACTTATTATGGATCAAAACTATGTAATAAAGTAGTATATCCACCAATACACATCAACTTATGGTCTGGATATTATATAAGAATCGTTTGAAAATCCTATGTGAAATGCATCATACATAAAGTATTAATTTCTCAAGACATCACTTCATTATTTAGTCAATGAACATATAAAATGAACTAAATAAATAAGTGTTACAAGAAATAAATTATATTACTCCATAAAATCTCAATATTAACAAAATAGAAGATTCTACAACTTAATACACAAATATCTTTTGATATAGTCATATAAACCCTTGCCAAATTGAATATGCATTATGTTACAAGAATGTAGTGTTATAGAATAGTCAACTAATCTCATTTTCTACCAACTGAGTCAAAATTATGGATATCATGCATGCAAAACCCTCTTCTTGTGCAAGATAAACCCAACCATTTATAGGTATCTCTACACACCTAAACCATCGATTGGTAGTGGAAGTAGGTACCCAAAGGAAAATTTTCAACACATAGATAATCCAAAACTCATGATGCAATAGTGTCATCTTAAACATGGGTTTTCATAAACAATCAAATATCGAAGACAAGCTCAAAATAAGAACAAAAAATCCTATTCTAGCTAATATTAAATCAACACATATACAACTGAAGGATAAATAAATCAAAATAAACATCCAAAAGGGATCAATTTCAAAACCTTAAACATGTCCAAAATCATCCAAGAAACATAAAACATAAAATTGAGTAGTATAGTAACCAAAGAGTCTTTTAATCATTTGAGTTTACCCATATTTTTTCATGGGTTAGGTATCCTCATGGTCTCACCCTATAGGGTTTCCTTGACCTATTATGTAAGACAATAAATAGATTTAGGTATATTCAGAAGCCCGCATACTTCCAAACAATAAACCAAAAGTTTATTTAAAGTAAGTAAGCACCCTAAAAACACATTTATTCATAAAACCAAACCTCAAAATATACTTACTTGGTCTTAAAATTCAAAGTGTGACCTAAAATGATCGGCCCCCAAGTTTTTTGACTTATTATTTTCTTATTTTCCTTCTTTATCTTCCTCTTCTTTTTATTTCCTTTTCTATTATTTTATACTACATTTTATATTATTGAAGTTCCAACTAGTTTAACTCCTTTTTCCACCATATGGAACTCACACCTAAAAAATATCATGTCAAATTATGCATTCATGAAGTCGAGTTCAAAACCCTCTACTTCCTATATGAAACCCCCAAAACAACCATCCACCAAACCATCAAGTGGATTGACTGAATGATTAACCCTAATTAAGTATGCCAATAATCAACCACTAAATATCTTTATGGTTGGGTAACCTCAATAATGGTAATTAACATGCCATTGACCTAAGTCTCTTTGACTTATGGCTGAATCCAAACAATTTTATCACCTTGGACTTCCAAACCTAAGTGATTTCTTGTCTTAGAATTCATTTCATCTTAGTCCTTTCATGGAATATTATGAATTATCCAACACTTTATTTCTTTTGATAATTTCATACTCATTTGATTTCCTAATTTTGAACATCAACTTATATAGTTATAGTTTTGACCTTTATGATAACCATTCAAAATTGCCAATTAGACCTTAACTAGTCTCATGTAAGGTACCATAGAAATTATCTAAGGTATTATGACCTTCAACAACCTTCTATTTACATTTAGATGCCAAATTCATCCAATATTCTTAGAACGTATCACATTGATGTTATGAAAAACACATTATCATTTTAATGTGAATAGGTTTCTCAAAACAATAACAATAAATAAAATTACAAACTGAAATAGTAAAGAAATTAAACTAATATAATCTTTATAAATAAGGTAGATCAAGACAACTTAATATTAATAATAAAAATTATTTAAATTTTATGGTCACACTATTTCATCATGCTTCATAATTAACCAAGTGCTCCACTTTTGTCATTTCACATAAGCTTCTAGAACTAACCTACACTTATCTATAACAAACCTACAACCAAACCCACAAAGGCATCAATAATATTTGATCATCATCAAAATTATAAAAGTAAATCAATATAATGTTTTATAATTATCATTTTAAAACTAAATTAAATTTTCTAATATGATTCATAATATCCATAAATCATAACAATATCAATAATGGTCAAAATCAATGTACTGGATTAGTGTGGTCATGACACCTAGAAATAATAAATTACACATAAGTGGACTAAATATAGAAATATGTGGAAAATGACACTATGGATTAATTTTTTTGCACAAAATTTAGGTGTTTAAATAATTCCCATACTATAATGTGCATAACAAGTGAATTCATGTGTACACTAAATATTAAACATAATAAATTGAATCACACACATTGGCTTACCTAGGGAATGTTATAGGGATCAAATGATTCTTGAGATAGGATCCATCTATAATTATTTGTTTTAAATATGACATGGCTAAAAATAATGGCCAATTGTAATAAATATATAATGTCAAATAAAGATTGTTAAAATGTAAAACATGAAAATTTTAAAATTTAAATGAGGATAGGAGAAAACACACTTAATTTTATTCAAACCAAATTTTTACATAGCATGAAATTAAAAACATTTGTTTGATTATTATTCTTATTATGGTTTGAATTTATTTAAAAAGTGCTAGAAATAACCATAATGTTTTTGGGTTTTTGACAACCCAGTTCACTTATTTATCAAAGAAATCAATAATACTATGCCAAATCAAGTGCCACACTTTTTATTAAAAAATTTAGATCCAATATTTTTAAAAATGCCTTTATATATGCCCATTTTTAGGTGAGGGATATAATAAATTTCATTTTTAATGACTCGTATCAAGTGAATATAATAATAATTACCATGTGTTATGATAATGTATATAAGGGGGTTAAATAATAAAATCTCCTATATTGGAATATAATTGAATCTCTTATCTTTGAATATAAGGGGGTTAAACAACCCCATAAAATAGAGGTTAGTTAAGAATCTAAAAAAAATAAATGATCCTCTAGTACTAGTTTTAGGAGAAACTAAAATGTTAGAAGATTTTTTTGAGAAGTGTATTAATAAAATGTGGAAAAGGTCCAACCATATCAATGTAATATAAAAGGAACCATCCAAAGGGATTTTAGTTTAATGGAAGTCATAGGATCTTGAAGGTGAATAAATTATCAAGAGTAGAAGTTATATGGAAATTTTATTTAGAATAAACGTGACAGAGGATAAATGGATTTTGTCAAACATATATGATCTTAATTCAATAAAATATTGAAAGAAACTCTAAGAGAATATTTTGAAGTTTAAGAAGATATTCTACATTAGAAATGGTTGGTGGCCATGGATTTCAACTCCCCCTTATCCCCATTGGATAAAAATGGTGGACTAATGGACTTGTCTAAAATAATGGTAGAGCTAAATGATTTCATTTAGAATTAAATATTGATGGATTTGGAACTAATGGGTAACCCTTTTACATGGATAAATATGAGAATTGAATAATATATAATCTAGGTAAGATTAGATATATTAATGGTTTCTTTAAACTAGGATCTACATTATACTAGCTTGCTTTATTCATTACCCAGGATTGAATCAGACAATATGCCTATCATTTTTTAAGGATAAATGGTTCCCAAACACAATAATATCCCCTTAAAATTAAAAAAAATATGGTTACACCACCCTAATCTCTCTAAATTCATAAAGGCTCAGTGGCAAGAGCCATTCTCATGAATGGATATGTTCTTACTATTCAATAAATTAAATCACGTGAAGGTAAATTTAAAAATATAGAACAAGGAGGCCCTTGAAATAATTTTCACATAAAATAAGTAAATATAGGAGGAACTTCAAAATATAGAAGATTATTTCTCTCTACATGGGTCTAATGAATAGTCTAGCTCAATCGAAAAAGACATTCTCAAAAGGTACCACAATCTTGAAACTAAAGAAGAAGAATTATAGAAAAAAAAAGTCCAGATGCTTGTGGCTCGAGTAAGGGTATATAAATACATCTCTTTCCATCACCATGTATCTATATATAGAGAAAAAAATTTGACCTCTGAATTTCTTATCAAGAATGGAAGGAAATGTAGGGACCTAGAGGACATTAATTAGTAGATTATCTACTACTTAAATATATTTTTGAAAAAATATGGCTACCCTAATGTGAATCTAGAAGAAAAACTTATAAAAAACATTACCAAGATCATTACTTATCCTAATAATTTAAAATCACTAGACCCTTCTTCTGATGATGAAATTAAAGTTATGGTGTTTTATATGAAAGGTGTTAAATGCCTTTGCCCCATTGTCTTCCCTCTATTTTTCGTAAATTATGAGATATCATAAAAATAGAAGTAGAGACTAGGGTTTGTGAATCTTTTAGAGCTTATTCTCATTCCCAAAACTCCAAGGGAGAATAAAATTAAATATTTCAAACCCATAAGTTTATGCACCACAACTTCAATATTCTCTCACTGACTCTAGTCAGAAGAATTCAACCCACCATTGAGAGAATAATATATGAATATCAAGGATCCTTTATTTATAGGATATAAATCACAGAAAAAATATTCAAAATATATGAGGCCATTTACTCTACACCAAAGTCCTTTAAACATGGAATATTTATCAAACTAAATATGAATAAGGTTTATGATAGAGTCTCTTGGAAATTACTGGAAAAAACAATTGAAAGGTTTGGTTTCAATACTTCCTTTTGAAATCTCATTATTTTATGTATATCTACTCCTAAACATTCAAACCTAATTAATGGGGTACCTAAAGGCTACTTCTTGGCTACTAGAGGAATGAGATAAGGGGATCCCCTATCCCCTTTTCTCTTCACCATCCTCATTTAAACTCTATGAATAAAAATTTAGGCTATTACTATCTAGGGTCTCATCAATGGAATTAGCATGGAAAAAACACCAGACCTATCACTCATGAGCATTTTACTAATGACACCTTCTTTCTTGGAGAGGCATTAGTTACTAATCTAAAATAACCAAAAATATTTGTTTAGAATACAAAAAAGTCTCAAAATATTGTATCAATTATACTAAAATATCAATATTTTTCATTAATAATTAGTTGTTACTTTAGAAGAAGTTTTCTTCAAGACTTGGGTGCTAGTTAAGAAATATTCCTTCTCCCCACTTAGGGATACCACTTTTTATTAGAAAATTAAAGGCTAAATTTAGAAGCCCCTAGTGGATAGAATCCAAAATAAATTCTATAGATGAAAAGGACATATATTGACTTAGGAAAGTAATCTAAAACTACTCAAATGTACCATCCAAAACATTCTAGTTTATTTCATATATCTCCTTAAGTTATTGAGTAAAATAACTAACAAAATAGAATAGATTTAACATAACTTTATTTGGAAATGCTATGAAGAAAGATTCATATCCCCATTGGTCCATTGGGAAAATACATGCCCACCCAAGTCTAATATAAGGTTGAGACTCCTTAAGGTAAGAATAATCAACAAATCCCTCCTACAAAAAATGGGTCAGAAATTTTAAAAAAAGGATAAACAATGGACCTGAATCATTAAGTTTAAATATTTGTAAGGAAATAATAAGGATAGTTTCTTCTATGAGGAAGGCCCCAGTGATGTCTCTAATTTTTGGAAATCCATTTATATAAGTAGAATAATTCTTCAAAAATGTTGTAGGTGATATTTTGGTAATGGTAAAATGGTGGACTTACCCCCTTACGACTCAAGATCCCTAGAACAAACTTTGCCCAATGTTTAAAGCCTTTAGGTCACTAAATTTAGGGACTATTGGTCTTATTAGGATGGTATCCCATAATAAAATCACCTCTACCTAGATTCTATCAATGGGGATGTTTCATAGGCCTTGTTTAGGCTCAATTTAAAACTTCAACAAATCCACATTCTTTTTTTACAAAATATGATCTCCTAATTTGGCCTACTAAATACAATGGGTCTTTCTTAGTGAAGTTGAGTTATATGTTCAAGTTGAACCTTGAAGTGGATTGGAATTATTAGTGACCCCTATATATTAAACACATCACTCCCAAGGTTAATATCTTCTTCTACTTGGAATATCATAATATAATTATCACTACTAATAATTTGGCTAAGTGGGGAATGGTCATCCCTAATAGGTGTGCACTCTAAAAATATTTTTAGGAGTAAATATACCATAGTTTTTTGCAGTTAACTCTTATATCATCAACATTAAATTTAACTGAAAAAACTATAGTTTATTGGGTTTATCTCAGCTTATTTTTAAACCTAATTATGTAATGGAAACCACCTAGGGACTTACCCTCCCTTTCTTTCTTGTGACACCTTTCTCTACCTTATCTACTCTAGGATATTTAGAAAGTAAAGAATGATAAAAAATTTTATAAAAAAGGGATAAATGTTAGATAAATCTTACATATATTGTGCTCTATTATTTTAGATAATTAGTGTACATTCCCAACAAATGACAAGGTCCTAGGTTCTCCTATTGAGGTTTTCATCCTTCATAATTGGAACCTTTCTCAGGTTCTACAAATTCCCAAATATTTATTAATTATATGTTCTACTAGGTGGTTTCATCCTCCACATATATGGTTTAATTTAAACTTCAATGAAGGCTAAAAAGGTAATACAAATAATTCTAGAAGGGAGTATTATCAAAGATCATGAAGTGTAGGTTATAGAAGCTTATGCAAGTCCCCTCGGAGTTCAAACTAATCATGTGGTTGAATACATGGATGAAATTTAGGTAATATAACTTCAATATTTATACAACATATGTAAAATATACACTGAGGGGACTCACTCAACATTATCAATGAATTTTCAAGTAAAACTACTCCCTCCCATATTATCAAGCACATTATAGATGAAGCTAAAAGTTTCATACCTTCCTTTACAGAGGCTTATATTAAGCATATATTTATAGAGGGTAACTAAATTAGGATACCCTAACTAATTTTTTAGTTAAATCTTATTTTTTGGTCACATGAGAAGGATCTTATAGCCTCTCATCTCATTTATTAAACATAATAAATAATGATTTAAATCGCATGTTATCATAACTTTGAGAGTTAGTTACACATGGGAGTTTCATGATTTAAACCAAATGTTATAATCCATTCTTATTTAATGATTATAATAAAAAAATCTATATTAATATATTAATATAACCAATAAAATAGACTATTCTCAAAAATTGAAGGTTGAGGAGTGGAAGGCTGAAACTTCTAGCTAGAACTAGAAGAACAAAAAGGAAATGGGAGGTGATAGAGATAGATTAAAACCTATATTATATGTAAATTTATAGGGAAAAAGATGGGTCTATAATAAAATATTAATGTGAGGATTAAAAAAATTATGTATATAATTATAGGTCATAAATATGAGTTATTGAAGGACTATGTATTGGCCTAAAACAAATAGATTATCAGGATGTGAGGCACAAAAAATGTGGTTATATAAGAATTGATTGGAGAGATAAATGGGATTATTTGTGAAGGATTCAAATAATTTAGGGATAAAATCTAAAAATTGGAATTAATTAAAATATTTTTCTACACTGACACAATCTTGAATATAAAAAAGAAGGGATTCTTGATATAGTACTTACCTCATTGGTGACCTAAGACCTATCTATAGATAATGAAGTATCTTAAATTATAAGGTAAGTTTACCCTAATATTTTATCATTATTTTATATTTTTAAATCACTTATGCAAGTAAAAAAATTATTTTACCATTATATCTCCTAAAATCGTTAGAAAACATAGGCCTTGCTTACCAAATAAGTCACAAAAATGATATTATTAACCAAGGTTAGATATTCCAGTTGTTATAAAATTGTGAACCCATAAATGGAAAACCCATCAATATAATCCATATGAAAGACCCTTATGATGATTAATTGATGTTTTTAGAGAAGGAAGATGGGTCCCCAACCCATACTTTTTCCCAAACCACCTCCCCTGAAGATAATAACCAAACTTATAAATACACACACAAACATTTAGGTTACAATACTCCTACATATATGGGAAAAAACTTAAAACCATACCAATATCATGGAAGGAGGAACATGTAAATAATTTAAAATAGGTCTACAACTTGGATGACTTAGATTGGGAGCATAAAAGGAAGATCGGGTCCTTTGAAGAGAAATTAATGGAAATGGGTAAGGACATGGATAGTTTCATTAAAGAATGGAATTGTTTTAAATTAAATAATGACCAACTAAATCAAAAATATGACAAGGTAAAATAAAAATAAATCCCTTCAAAGAAAAAAGACACCAATGATGAATCTAAATTAGAAGCTACTGAAGGAATTCAACCAACTATCAAAGTGAAAAGGATCATCATGACTCCATCGACTAAAACGAAGTAGAGTCCTTTGGAAGGCTCAATAAAACAAAAAAAAGTGACACATTACTTATTGAATGATAATACTAAAGAGATGAAATGAGCCACTACATGAGATGAAGCAAGATCAGAGGATATTTTAGTATCTATCTAGTTTATTAAATAGCTCTACTTGTTTTGTTATTATTAGCATTTATTAGTTGTTTTTATTATGTTTACTGAAGAAATTTTATGTTTTGTATCATGTTATATTTTTTTTCTTGACTTTGGGTCCTATTGTTTGTGTTTAAACTTGGTGGTTGTTGTATACTTGTAAAACCAACTTCTTTTACCTTATCTGATAAAAAATGATGTATATAGTTTATACCATTGAGAAATCACATAAAAAAAATTAATTATCATAAAAATCTCATGTGAAGGTTTGTACTAAGATAAACAAATAATTATAGTTCCTCAAGTATAGTAAAAACATATGACAAATAACATTATGCAAAGTTTAAGGTGAAATACTATTAGTGTCATAAAATATCTCTAGGTAGTATTAGTGTCATAACATATGATAAATAACATCACACGAGATATAAAAACTAAATGTTGACTTAATTATTTTATTTAAATAATATAAAACTATGAATAAAAATATCATTAAAATGGATAATTAATCATATAAATCTAAATGTAAAAGGGTAGATTGATATTATAATATTAAATTGTGCACTAAAACCACAAATGAAAGTAGATGAAATTAGCTAATTTATAATTTATATTTCTCACTATATTAATATCATTCCATGAAATAACTCTATTTATTCTTTCCAATCACTAGATAAATAAATAAGAGTTCAAACCATGATTATACATTTTTAGTGAATATCAAACCCTTAAATTGTTGTCTTATCTAGGCTCTATCATTATTATTCCAATCGATTGTTTCAATGTGCACTACCTCAAACCAATATGCCACTAACTATAGATATCTCTTATGTATGTAATAACCCTCATCCTTATGTTTTGATCCCTATTTTACTTATCCTTTATTTAAAACCTTAATCATAATTTAGACACAAGATTAAAAAAAAATAAAAAATTATAAGGTTGTTTTATACAACCCCAACCACTCTCCACTAAGTGGATAAGCATTTAATACATTCAAATACTCTAAAGATCACTAAAAATATGTATTTCTACCACCTAATGGGGGGTGTGTGCACTATCATGACCATGATATAATGTAATGCTATATTACCTTCTAAAACATCAAAAAATGTAAATTTAACCTAAAGTTTTGTTTATAATTGTATCTAAGATTGATGCTTTGAGGTTTCTTCACATGGGTATGAATTTTTGATAGTGTCTCAAGAATTTATAACTAATTTCTCAATTTGAATGTCAATTAATGATAAAATGACCAAGTGAACAAATAAACAATACCTTATGCTTGATTTTTATTTATACATGACTTTGATATTTCACACTATGACTCACCCATACAACATGTGTAGGCTAACCTAATAGATACTTGCCAATTTTAAAATTATCCATTGAGTTTTCTTGGACACTACTAGTAGACATAGAACATGTAGTAAAAATTAAATTTTTTTCTATTTATAGTACCATCTTATGATTAAAATTATTTGATTTAAGATATGGTGGTAAATTTATTAGGATTTAGGAGTGTTATTTCCTATACTAGACTGACTCTAAATATGTGTATATATTAAATTGGTTTAGCCATGACAATAGGTGGGTATATGGATAGGGTAGTGTTTGCATAATATTTTAATGTATATTAAAATTCTAAGTATGTCAAAGCATTCCAAATTGATGTTACCAATTATATAATACCAAATTTAGGTGTCTACATATTCCCTAATGAATAAAGTGTGCCCCTAGTAAGGACATATATGTCAAAAATAAAAACATACAAATATTGAGACCTATAGACATATGATATGTACCATGGAAACATAGGTCCCAATAAAGTATACCATAATATATGTGGATGATATAAACCATGGAAAAATACATATAATATCAATATGGAAGATAAATATCTAGTAAAAAAATACTATATTGTAATAAAACAAACCCAAGTTAGTGACTCCACACAAGCAAGTTAACATGTGATGACAAGACTCACAAGATTTTATGATAACATAATCCTATATTATAAGTATTTATAAATTAAAAAAAATTATACAAGAACACACATGTTAATGCAATAAAAAATTATGCATAATAAATAATGCAATAATCATATACAACCACAATTTATATAAAAAATATTTTTTAGTTATTGATACTTTCTCTTGTAATAATATTTGTCACACCTATATCCCTAAGTACATGTCATAAGAAGTACACTTGGATAAATAATGGGTTATTTCATGTTAATTTATGATATATTGTCACTTTATTTTTCTTATACCTATTTACACTCATTATCTTTGTATATATTCATTATAGCCTCCTTTGGTGTTCTCTATATACACAATATTTTTTAGTTTTTCATTTAATGATGCCTTCTCTTGAAACAATCTATTAATATTTAATATATGTGAATGCACAACTTAAAAAATGCATTAGGAAAGGGGTGGGAAGGTCTTTAATAATTTATGATATATATTGTTATCTATATATCATTCATATATCCATTCTAGCTTCCTTATAATTTATCCAAGTACTTACCTCCTTCCATATTACATCCTCTAGATATATTAGTACCTATGTTTCTTACTATATTATCTTAGTTTCATGTATTATTATTTACACCTATCCCTTCCATATTAAATTTATATTATCAATGCACCTCCAAAAAATTTATCTTGATCTTCACAACTATATTAGACAAGATGATATAGTTCAAGGTTAGTCGACCCATTTTGAAATGAATCATGGATAGATGATGGATTAATCTTAACTTATGGGGTGGGTTAGGGATATTTATCACTATAAATATAAGTTACCATTTAATTAAAATAGATATACATTTAGTATAATTATTTATTTCTTATACTTATGCCCTATTCTACACATAGAGGAGTTATTGCTTAGGTATTGTCTTGAAGGAAAGCTTGTCATATTGAGTCTTAGAGATTCATTAGGAGGATTTTGTTTATCCTAAATCTTTATTTATCCTTTTATATATTCATAAACACAATAACATATTTCAAATCACCATTGGCTAAGGGTGGTAATGTGGCTCAATAGGTATTCTTCAAGGTAATTCTCTTTTAAACCTAGGTATTTCATTTATTAGATATAAGTTGCATAATTTATTATTAAATTATTGTTTATTCTTATTTAAAATTTATCTAAACTTATACTTTATATGGATATATGATTTATTAAACTATCCATATTTACATTTTAGGTAGCTTAGGGCCCCATTTTCCTATGATATATCCTTACCCTTTTTGATGTTTATAATTCTAGTCATTTAAAATGTAAAAAATGGTAACTTGAGTATGGATAATGACACCCAATTGATAGGTCCCTCTTATTTGCTTTCATGACCCTTATAGGCATATTTTCAATGATTCCTAGTCATTTGTATCCTTTCATACCTAATCTTAGCTTAGATAAACTACTCTTTCCATGGAAAATCCATCCCCCTTGTCCTTGTTAGTTATGGACAATAGTACCCAACTCAGACTACAAATTTGATGAGAATAGCATCCACGTTTGTTACCCCTATTCAAGTGCATTTTTATCCCCAATGGTCAGTTCCTTCTAGTTCCTAATCCTTTCCCTTATTGGCCTAATGTGAGCACACTTAACCCATGACCCATAGATCCCTATAAAATACCATTCAAAGATAATTTCTAAAGGGTTGGAAAATTATCACAAAGCAAGCAAGAATACAATCAAGACTACTCAAGAAATCTTCCTTATTCTCTGCATACAGCTAGCCAATATACTTACAAGATTATTAAAATCCTTACATCAGTCCTTATCCACCTCAAACACATTAAGTTTTAGAATTTTCATCTTCATGCACATTATTACACAAAGCACATCAAGTGGGAGAACAACATATAGCTTGATCCCTCTTCAAAGTATTGTTATGTAGGCAACATGCCCACATAAGGGGTGTGCATCCATGTTTAGTGCATATTACACGAAATAACCCCCTTTATTTCTTAAATTTAGTTAAATTATAATGGATTCTAGGGTTTGAAGATAAAATATTCTCTATAAAGAGTTCTATTGACATATGGTAGTCAAAAATTCATAGGAAGGGTCACACAAACATAGCAAACAAAACCCAAAAAGCTTAGGTCTCTTATAAAATAGCAGTAGAAGTGGAATATAGTGTTTGTGACACTAGTGTCCTATTTAAGCACTCATATTTAATCATTAAATGAAGGCCAGATCCTAAATTATGATAGTGTCCTAGTCCTACACAATAAATTCTAGCCTCTGTCTCAACCATCTCAGATAGTTTCGAGCTAAGTCTTATTTTCTATCCCTTATTACTATTTTTAAAAAGGTTAAAATAAACATCAAATTTATAAAAATCAATATCTTAATTATTGCATATTTATTTACTGATTTTACTACTCAGGCCCTTTAACTAAACTAGGAATAATACACCAATATTCCCAAAATTATTAAATCATTTAGTGAATCTGATTTCATTTTTGCATAAAAACCCTAAAAACCCTAAGGTAAATTTCCTAATGTGTTCTACTATTTTTTAATATTTTTTACCATCATAATAAAATAAAAAATTATCATTAAATTTTATAAATTTCTTAACAATTTTAAAATAATTTTCTTTTAAACCCTAATTGCCCATACTAGGTCCCGATATTTTCCAAGTAATTTTCCAAAAAAATTCTTATTTTTTACTAGCATATTAAAATAAGAAATTCACCTTAAATTTTAAAATTCATTAGTGATTTTTATAAATTTTTATTTTTTAAAACCCTAGTTGCATCTTCTATGTCTTTTTAAATCACTAATTTTCCAATAAATTCATGATTTATTACTTATATATTTCACTCAAAAATTCACTTTAAATTTAAAAATTTCATAGTAATTTTCAAAATAATTATCTCTCAAACCCTAGCTACATATACTAGGTTCTTGAGGTATCACCTTACATGTTTGTGAGTTTCATATCCTTTTTGTGCACTTCATAGTTTTCTATTTTTAGGACTATATATTTTCTATATTCAGTACATTCTTTCCATAACACCTTGATGATTACAAATTATTAAAAAAAACTCAATCAGTTTTGAATTTATTTTCTTACCTTAACAATGGCCCAATACACTAGTTTTAATGAAACTGATAAAAGGGAACTTCCAAAACTTTTAACTAAACATCCTAACATGCAAGATGACATGCTAAAAATACTTCAAGAGGAACAAAAAAAAGTGAACAACGGTCAATATTGTCAAACCATAGAGAAACAAATTTTAAATGACACTACAAGGGTAACTTTGTCTTAACAACCCCCTATAATAGCCCAACCTACCTCTTACCACTAGTTATAGCTAGTACGTCTTTATCCCCTGATGTGGTAGCCCTTGTAAAAGAGATATTATCTCTTCAATCTAAGGTGATACATATTGATCAAGGTTTCTATATGCATATGAAAGCTTTGGATTACTTTGATCTATTACATAGACTACTGCCACATCACATTGCATTTACACCTTTGCCATAAGTTTTTGTTCAACCCAAACTTACTCTATATGATGCAAGGCTGATCTAGAGACACATTTGAGAGATTTTAATGCAACATGCTTGGACCATGTACCAAATGACTAAATAATTACCAAGTTATTTCTATAGATCATAGAGGATTATGCTTTACAATAGTTCTATAGTCTATCTAATTAGTCAATCAATACATTTAATCCTTTAGATGACATGTTCCTAGCTCATTTCAGCATTAACATTGGTTATAAGGTTTCATATGCCCAAGTTGCACAGCAAAAATAAAAGTCAAATGAACATCTCATAGATTATGTTCTTTGATATAAGAATATTTTGGATAAGATGATTAGCCCCATGGCCAATCACGAGTTACAAGATCTTCTCAAACACAGTCTTCTACTAGCTTTGTATGAATCAATTAGGTTCAAAATAATATCTTCCTTCACCAAACTATTTCAAACACTAAATGAAAGATAAGTCAAACTAATTTCAATGGGAAAACTCAAATACACAAGTATCCTAGAATGAATAAACAAAAGTAATAGAAAAGTCCCATACAAAGTCAAGGTTAGTGATAGAATGATTTAGAATCAACCAATAGTTAATGTGGCTTCTGATCCCCCTTAGCATGTGGTTTTATCAGCACCTCCTTAGTAAACATTTACCAATCTACTAGTTTTGCCAGCCAAGCTTTTATAATAGATATTGTAATATAACATCATATCTCTCCTTAATATTTGGGAAGTTGACCCAACAAAGCCTCTTCCATAGGGATATAATCAACATGTATTTTATGAGTTTCATAGCACCCCAGGCCATATAGTAAATAGATGCATCAATTTGAGACACAAGACACAAGAATTGATGGATGGAAATCATATTTATCTTGACACTTTAGTTTATCATCCTTAGGCAAATAAAACACAAGTTGCAGCTTAGAAAATCTTCTCAGATCCCTTTCCATAACATTATAAATAAGAGATAGGGGACACATCAAGGGTTCACCATACATATCATGCACATCCACCACTAGATACATATAATGCACCTTCAGTTGAGCCACATATTTTGAGTAACATGATTCGTATATACAATTATAGAGTTATATATAGACCTTCCATCTCATTCTCAAAGTAAGAAATCATCAAGGATGATTTAGATTGTCATATATTCTTTATCAAAGATTACATTCATAATCATCTTATTCATAGTGTTCTCATAGATAATGGATATAGTGTGAACATGTGCACTATGAAATTATTATAGAATTTGGGATATTTAAAGTAGTATATTACCTTGATGGACACAATTATCAATAGATTTAGTGGGCACATATAGAGTTCATTGGGTGAGATTGTACTTATGCTACAAGTTCGTATAACACACATGGTCACACCATTTACTATAGTTCCTAGTGTAGGAGTTTTTGATATGATACTTTATCAACCATAGATTTAGAAACTTCAAGTAGTAATTTCTATATTTCATAGATTCATGAAATTAATTCATGCTAATTAGGTTGTTATAGTTGGTGGAGTTCCATATGAGTTACCACTCCCCACTTTAAAGCCATCTATTATGTTATAGTCAGTAGTTTTAGTTTTAACACTAATTATAGTTCCTCCTCTAGTTTCAATTTAGACTCAATTGAGGCATCCATCAATAGTAGAGAGAGTTTATATACCTTCATAGCTTCAAGATTCTAGACTGCTTCCAGCTACAATATTCACACCCAAGGTAGTATCATTGAGATCTCACACATCTACTCATGGATCACATATTCAAATAGCTTCTCCTACTACCAGATGGGTCCCTAAGATAATTATAGTTTCATGTACTTCTCAAAGTTATAGGGGGACTCCACACTTAGTTTCTACTTTAGATAATTTAGAGAATTTACAACATATACAACTTTTAGAACCATAGTCTCAGCCCTTCCATCATTCTTCATAATCACACATGGTCCCTTTCCTTGATATAGGATACCATGATAAGGAATCTCCCATGAGACTCATTAGTTAGTATCAACCCTTCCTAGATTACTTATACATATGTTCTCTGAAATTTATTATGCATAGTCTCTTAATGATTGATTGTACATAGCTAAAATCTTAAAAGTTCAAAAACATTCAAATATACCAAAAATTAAAAATTATTCAAACATCTCAAAATACAAAAACATGAAAATAATCCAAAAAAACAAAAAAATATGTCAAATGTATATGTTATACATGCTTTACATATATACTATCATGCTATACCTACATTTTTAATTCTATTATATTGTTTGTTGATTTATCTACATTACCATACTTCACTTGATCTTCTTTGAGTGTGTGTAGTGACATCCAGATCCTTGATTTCTTCACTCCACCCATTAAGGGGGCATCCTACTTCTACATTGAGACATACATTGATATACATACCCATTGGGAGTATATTATACATGACTACACCATCTATGTCATATCATTCATACACAACATACTATAGTTATCATGTTTATGTACATTACTTACTAGTTTACATAGATTACTCTATCGACACTCATTAGTATATAACACTTGTGTATTTTCTTAAAATATACCTAGTCTTGTGACAACATGTCTTGCATACTTTCAATTCTTTAATTTATTAGTTAGATGTGATTATATTTATATTATATTACATGCTTTCTTTTATTACTTTACATAGTTAGATGTGATTGCATTTATTAATTTTTGATTGTCTCCTATGTGTGCCTTGGGACATCTGTCAATGTCCTTTGCTTTTACTTTGGTGTGTGCCTTAGGACATTTGCCAATGTAATTTACTTTTTATATTCTATGTCATTGTGTATTTCATGCCAACCTTCATTATTGTAATTATATGTGTATGGGTCATTTGAACATGCGTTGTCTGCTTGATTTCTATTTTGAGCGACATGCCCATGTCTCGTGTTTACTTGGCCCCTTAGCCACTCTTGTATGCTTCTTAATTCTTACCTTGTATGATATTTTCTTGATTTATTTTTTATTTTTTGTAATTTCATGATCTACATCATGCATTCCCTTACTTTCTTAGATGACATGATGGACACCATGCTTCATCCCTCCATGACAACTAAAAATGAACCAAACTTATAGTTCTATTTCATTACATTGCACATGCTATTACATTGTTATAATTATCTAGGCATACCCTTGTTGGTCTAATAATCTATCATTATAAACCATGTTATATCTTGAGATATCTTATCAATTATCATTGTTCTATCATGTATCTTTGTAGCATAACACACATGTAATGCTATTTCTTTTGAGGGTAGTCATTGTAGGGTTTTCATTCCTACCCTCAAAAGAGGGGGAAATAAATAGGGGTTTTGTCATACAAATCAAATATCCTCATGGTAAAAAAAAATTAGAACACCCAAAACAATAACCAGACATCAAACTAGATAGAACAAACTAGGAAGATAGTGAAAAAGTCAAAAAAATCATCAAATTTAGCCCAAGATAATGGCACCAAGATTGGATTATAGAACCAATTCCACTAGTGTCTATTTGTGACACTCATATCTAAATGATAGAGAAACTAAACTTTCTAGAAGTAGGCAAAAACATAGGTTTAGTTATATTTTTGCATGGTTAGACTAGTTTAGAATTAGTAATTTTTAGTACACTTTTGCTTAGAGAATCTAGATATAGGGGGCATCATGTGTAGCATTATGGCTCTCACTTCTAGTTTCAGATATGGTAGTTTGTATAACCTCTAGATAAGAATCCATGTTTTAGATACTAGTGATTATGGATAATGTGTATAACACATTTGTTTTCTTTCATTTTTGAGTTTAGCATTACCCAAGAATTATTAGCATTTTTGTGCCTTATTTCATCTTTATGTGGTTGGAATAATTTTGGATTGGATTTCATATATGCCTAACTTTCACATTTTAAAGTGGCTTTCATATACACCTAGTGCACTAGTTTCTGAGTGGATTTTATATAAGCTTAATATCCATTTTTTGGAGTGGCCAAGAGTGGCCTAGATTCCATCATACATTTAGCTATCCATATCAAAATTTTCATATCATAGTACATTCATGATTTTTATGATCCATCCCATATGGCATAAATTTCACACTAGTATAATTTCATAGCTTCACTTTATGGGGCAACAATGGATTCAAAGGACTAGCTAGCCTTTATATTATTGAGGCCCCTATTTAATGGGATTGAAAACATAGTCCAAACATTGATAAACACATATATGACCACCTATCTTCACTTAGTGGGTGATGATGGAGCTAAAGGGCTAGCCTCTACCTTCTTGAGACACTTTTATGAAATTGAACACTTAGCTCTATTCATGATATTACTCTTAGTTCAGCACACATCCAACACCACTCAACATCACTCAACATCATAATAGGTTATATATTAGTCTACATACCTAGTGAGGTATATTCATTCCTTTCTCTTCATCTCTCTCTTACCCATCTTTGTACATTATTATGTTAGATATATCATATCTAGTAAGAAATAATCAAATATTTATTTTATATTATATATTTTTACTTCACAGTGTGATCTCTAAATGCACACCTATCATCACACAAGCTTCATGTGATTCAAAATTGTAGGTAAGATAAGGTATGCTTTCTATTTTTCCTTTATCCTATTATTTTGCTTTGTTGCATCACTAGAATAAAAGAGATCCAAATATAGTCATATAAAATGTGAAAATTAATAATGTGAGTGTGGCTAATGCTACCCAACCCATAGGTACCTCTTAATTGATTTCATAATCCTCATATGCATCTTTTCATTGATTCCCAATCATCCATATCCTTTCAAATCTAATCTCAACTCAACCAAACTACTCTTTCTATGATAAATCGATCCCCTAGGCCCTGTTAACTAAGGACAATAGTGCCCAACTTGGACTATAACATTGGTGCCACTAGTGTCCATTTTTTGTTCTCCTATCTAAGTGAATTTTTATCCCTAATGGTTAGTTCTTTCCAATACTTCTCATTTTAATTCTAATGCGAGCACATTCAACCCATGACCAATAGATACGTATAAAACCCCATTCAAAGATCATTTGGAAAGGGTTGCAAAATTATCATTGAGTAAGCAAGAATACAAGAAAGAATAAATAGGTAATCTTCCCTATTATCTACATATAACCAGCTAATACACTTAAAATATTATTCAAATCCTCACACCAGTCCCTAACCACCTCAAGCACACCTAGTTTTATCATTTACATCTTCATACACACTATTGCATAAAGCACATCAAGTGGGAGAACTATGTATGGCTTGATCTATCCTTAGATTATTGGTATGTTGATATCATGCCCACACAATAGGTGTGGATCCATGTTTAGTGAATCCTACACACATTAACCTCCCCTCTTTCTCAAATTTCATTAAAGTATAAAGAAGTATAGGTTTTGAAGACAAAATATTTTCTACAAATAGTTCTATAGATATCCAATAGTCAACACTTCGTAGGTAAGGTCACACAAACATAAAGAACAAAACCTAGAAGGCTTAGGTATCTTAGATAATAATGGTAGAAGTGGACTATAGCACCAGTGCCACTAGTGTCCTATTTTGGCACTCCTATCAAATCATAAAATGAAGGCCAGACCCTAAATTACAATAGTTTCCCAATCCTTCATAATGAATTCTAGACTATGTCTTAGCCATCTCCAACAATTTATAGCTAAGTCTTATTTTCTATCCCTTATTACTATTTTTATAAAGGTTAAAATTATAATCAAATTTATACAAATCAATAGCTTAATTATTTCATATTTATTTACTAATTTTACTACTTATAACCTTTAACTAAATTATGAATAACACACCAATATTCCCAAAACTATTAAATCAATAACCCTTCTTCATTACATAATTTTTATACAATATTAGAATACACAAAACAATATATATAGTTAGATGTATTTCATTATGTTATTGGATTGAATTATTTAAGACCCTTTACTTTGACATTGTGTTGTGGTTTATCCTCTTACTGGGTTTAAAGACCTATTTGGTCTTATCCTAAATCATTAAGTATCATTGGGCTCTTTTTATTAACCTTAAAGTAAGTATTGATCTTTAGAGATCCGTTTTAGTTTGTTCCTAGAAAATTGAATGCAATATGGTGAACACAACATGAATCTTACCATTTTCTTCTCCTTTTCATCCAAATGTATTGAACAAATCTATACACTTTTGTATCAATATTGTTTTTGATAAAGTGTATTGAATAAATCGATACAACTTTGTTGAGATTTTTATCCTCGACTAGCTGTATCAAAAATTTTGATATAATTCTCTCTATTTATTTTATAAAATACTATATCAAATAGTGTGATATTTTTTATTTCCATTCAAATGTATCTAATAATGTGATATAATTCTATAACATTATCTACCTTTTATAGTTAATTATATCATCTAGATGTGATATTATTTTGTCTTTAACTCTATTCTTATAGTCAAATGTATCAATTAGATGTTATATAATTATATTTTCACCCACTTTTCCATAAAATGGCATAAAATAGATTGATAAATATTTGAACCTATCTATGATTCTACATTTACACAAATTTCATTGATCAAGTTGATACAATTTTATACTATGTGTATAATTACATTGGCCAATGTTTATACAAATATGTTTTTTTATTTGGCATATGTAAAACAAACTATTTTTTTGTTCAAATCTTAATCAAACTTTTCATTTCAAGTTATTTTCTAATTTATTTCACTTCATTAAATTTTATAAATTGGTTTTTGATATTGATTTTCATACATTATTTTATATTTTTTTGTTTTCCCTAAAAATTATGTTCTAAATTTTTTCAAAATACTTAGTGAATTTTGTGTAGGGATATATGGTGTTCTTTTTATAGACATCATGGTGTTAAATTTTCATATATCCAACTACCACATATTATGGGACTAAAGTTATTTTTATTTTCCTTAAATGTTTTGGAAATATATATAATGATTGTGTCCAAAGTAACACCTTTACCACCACTAAAATACACACCAAATATTGATTGGTAGAGGAATTCAATGGTATAACCAAATTTATAGACATTCCATTTTAAAAATATAGGATTTAGTTAATGCTCCCATTAAATAATTTAAAGATAATCATCATCATAAAAATATCTTTAGCTATTTCATCAATGTTAAAACAACTTATTATAAGCTAAGGTTAATTTCTCCCCAAAGCTTATAAGATGCCTTTAATCAAGAAAATAGACAATATTTCCTTATGGATTAATTTAAACATTCTCAAAATCTCAAAATACAATCTTTCAAAATGTTAATTAATGCAATCAATATTTGCAAACCTCCTCTAACTAGAATGAGAGAAACCAAATCATACAATAAACTTCCATCCCCCACCCCTCCCAATTTAAGTTGGTGTAAATGAAGACATTTTTATCTCCATCTAAACCATTTACCGTAGTACTAGTGACTCTCCACCATGGTGCGACCCTAACATTTTTTTGATTTCATATTGATATTAGTCACTATCACAAGACATGTTATGCTCTTACATTTTTTTAAGATTCCCTCATGTTTTGATAATATTTTCATCATAATTATATGATCAATGTTTTCAATAATTAATATATTCAATCTAATAAACAAAATTTAACCATTTTTAAATATACAAATAATAAATCTTGGAAATATTTTCTATTCTTGGATCCTAATACACAACATTCCAAAAAAAATGTTTGTGTTATTGGAATTAATTATGACCAAGGTTACACTAATTCATAATGTGTGAATGTGACCAGGGTTAACTACCATCATAATCCTTCTCATAGAAACCATGTTACTAGACCTAATATGTCCTGCACCAAGGAAAAAAATCTTACTTATAATAAAAATAATCATAATTCCTCTTCAAAAAAACCCACTAATGATGACCAAAATCCACCATTGAGACCTCAACCAAGTTCATCCATCCCTACTAAGAACATCATATTTATTAAACCTAAGCCTCTTGATAATTATTCCTCTAAACTAAAATGGAAATTTTTAGATGAGATTATCTTTATTCCTTTGAAAATTCCCCTCATGGAATTAGTAATAACTTCTCCTTATCGACACAAGTTCCTTATGAAAAAATTTCAAGACTTCTAAAAATCCCCATCTAGTGATTATGATATACCTATTTCAAACTATGAAGGTCCCACACCTACATAAGTTCATGCTATCAAAACATTTCTCCTTATTTTCCATTTATGAAGCCATCCAAAGAGTATCCTTAGGAAGACATGATTAATGATGACTTTTTTCGAGTTGATGACGGACCATTCTCAATTAAACTAGAATCAACAATACCTTAATAATTAAAGTCCTTGTGAATGAAATCTATGAATTAATATTACCTCTCTTTGGCTACACCAAAAAATTGGATACTCCAAAGATAATCTTAATATAAATTGGTTCACTTGTCATGGATTCGGTAAAACTAGTCAAAATCCTATTTGTTATATTTGGATCCCTCTCACTATTTGACCCAAAAATATATTCACCTATATTATGGTTTAAGATCTTCCACTATCTTAAACAATGCTCTTATGTTGTCCATGGAATCACTGCATGAGATCTATCACATATTTTGGTAATCAATGCATAAAAATCATCCATAATGGAAATAATTATAAACATGAGGAATATTCTGACCCATAGAGGATCCAAATTCCATATCCTAAATATTAATATCGCATTCCATTTACTTCTCATATTCATATTCCACCTATTCTTGAGTTTTTTAACATGCATTTTGATATACTCTTATGTATTTTCATGAAGATGAACCCAAAGAGTTGTAATTTTTTTTGAAATTCCTCTTGATTACCTCCTTATATATCAAAATGTATTTCTCTATTTCTCCTTCCATGAGTTAGGGCCATTCATCTAATTGATGATGCTACTAAAATTCCTCCATAATTTAATACTTATAAATCCTCATAAAAAATGATTTCACTTGTAATGAATATGGAGTATCCAAACTCTATAAAAATCCTCTAACCATGTGCCCTTGTATTTTTCAATAACATGGGTGTCTCCACTATATACATTCTTTCTAAAATTGATTATCTTGATTCTCATGTCTGTAATATTTCTCCCTCTTACTATGATGGCTAAATCATAGATCTAGATCAATCATGATATTTGGATATTATGTATTATTAAAATACTCTCCCTAAAATGCATGCCTTAAACCTTGATGTTCATGTCATTAATATATCATCTAATTATATTGGTATTAAACCAAAACCTAAAGGCCATCTCCCTCTTGTTTATCCCACCTTTATTTATACACTTTAGGTTATACATGAATTTTTCCCATATCTCAATCTGAATTAGTAACCTCAATATTGCTTAGCCAGTCCTACATACTCCCAACAATATTAAACAAATTGATATTGTTCCATTTGTCTCCCATATTCTATTCTATATTGACTAATTCAATATATTCTAACTACATCAACCATTGCTCATATATTTTTGATATAATATCTTATTCTTCATCACCAAAAATAGACCACATCATTTAGTCTAATATGATCACTAGTATTAATATTTATACTAATTGTATCAACTAGATTTATATAGTCCATCTGAGATCCACTACACTAGACTATATCAGCTAGACCAATGTATAAATAATTTTCTATACTTTATACTTCCTCTCACAACATTACCTTAGATGAAAAATTTATTATTGTAAGATGAATCCATTATTATTTCAATATCAAAGGAACTCAAAATGTAGATATTGAATCAAACGTCAAATACTATGGACCTTTATGTAAAATTCTAAATGACGAAGTAATCCTATAACTACTTCATGTTATAGACCCTCAACTTCCACACCAACATCACAAACTTATCAATTTATACAAAAAGGCTCCTTTCTTCAATAATTCCATTCCTAGCATTACACCCAACATGCATCATATTTCCAATATCCCTTTATCTCTATATTATTTCCAAGATAATAATGAAATGCTTGTTTAGGAAATTATTATAATCAACTATGGCACCACTATCTCTCCTAGATCTATTTTTATCTCTAAGGAAATTATATTTTAAAATAAATATATATATATATATATATAGAGTATTATTAAATAAACATCATGAATCCTTTACTTGGTCTTATGAATACATGAGTATTATTGACCCTAACATCCTTAACCATAACATAATAACATGTCACAATGTGAAGCTAGTGTGTCAAAAACAATTAAAGTTTCCTCATGAGATTTATACACTTTTATAGACAAATAATAAATATATTATATTTTAAGTTCATAAAACCTATAGGTTACATTGAATGCATATCTAAAATTTTTCCATTCAAAATAATGTTACCATTGTCATTCATATTTCAATAAAATTTTGTAATTTTAACTTAGCATGTCCTAAAGATGAATTTCCTTTAACATAAATAGATGCCATTATTTATTATATGGTAGTGTGTGAGATGACATCTCTCATGGATTTTTTTAAGGATATAATCAAATTGTCATTACTCTTGAATATCAAAATAAATTTATTTTCACCACTAAATGGGGAAGTTATTGATAGATTAAGATTCCATTCAACTTTAAATACACTAGTGCTACTTACCAATGTATAATGACCCATATATTTCATTATATCACCTATAAAATCATTAAAAACTATGTACATGATAATATTGATAAATATAATCATCTTTAGTTAACTCATAAAATACAAAGTTTGAATCAAAGCTCACAAGTGTGTTTTCTATGTCTCTTCTTGTAAACTCTTAGGATTTAAGGTTACCCTTAATGATTGATGTTTATAATATTAAAATAAAGAATATAATAAACATGAATATTATTTAATATATTATATATATTCTTACCTATGTTGGGAAACATGGGGAAATCTGATTATATATCCATGAGATGGTTTATTGTATATATTCGATAAATTTAATCCTTAATAAAGATTTCTATATTGAATGGATTAAAACATGAAATAAATATCTATATCACATGAATGAATAATTAATTCATAATTATACTCTTTTAGTACCTTATAATTATTTCACACTCATATTATACACCTCATGTACCTCTATATTAGTTGAGGCAATTCTTGCTCAACAAGATAAATCTGACAAATAATATGCAATATACTACATTGATCATGCCCTCATATATAATGATACCCATTAAAAAAAATTTAAAATTAATATAATATAATATAATTAATTACTAAAAATATTTAACAATATATTCTTTATCATAACACTTATGTCATTGTCCATTATGACCCCCTCCATCACTTCTCCAAATCTTTCTTACCTACATATAAAATTAGAAAATGGATTATTGATGTAGGGGAATATGCTTACAACCTTCACCTTTTTGTTCCTAACTCTGATTATTGATTTTAATCCCTTATTTAAACTTTAAATTTGACCTTTTATTACTTCTTATAGGTACTTACTTACATCTTGAACTCTATTCTTTAGTTAATATCTCTCTTGAGAACACTAGGCTTCTAAACTTATTTTCAAACATAGTACTTTTTTTACACTTTAATATATATCACCACCCTAATAATATTCCTTTTTATCTTTCATAAATATCACCATCATCATATCCTAATCTAGTTTTCATTTTGTCTCCTCTCTCTTCTTACTCTAACTTTCTCAAACTCGCATTGCTTTATAGGCCTAAAAGCCTGATCCATGATTTCAAGCATTCTTGTCTCCACTATTGGGGTCCCATGGACATTCCTCTATCTCTTATAACCCCCATACACTTTCAATCTGATAGTTAAATCTACAAATAGGAACTCTTGAATAAATTACCCTTTCTTTCTTTAGGACTCTTTCTATAGTAGTTATATTTTCACATAAATCTCATAGGTTTGACCAATATACTAAAATTATAGACAAACCAAAAACATATTGAGATACCCATCAATATCCTTTAGATTCAAAATACATTTCAAATCAAAACTCTCAATGAAAATCCTTTGATTCACAAGCCTTTTTGACTATTAAGTCTATTTTAAGTCTAATTCATTGCCATTTTAGTGTTTCCATACTACATCATACTATGTCAACCCAAAACCATAATAATATTATATATATTGTAAAAAAACATTAAAATATTAAGTTTCATATATTTTTACTAGTTGTGAATCCAATTATTCAATTTTTCATTTGAAAACCCTAGGTTGGTCTACACATAGTTCTGTGTAGGTTGAGAAAAATTAAAAATGGTTTAAATGAGTTATATATATTTTAAATAAATTTAAAGACATATAATATGTATTTTTTAACTAATTTTACCTTATATAATTACTCTTTGTTCATGGTCACTCACTAAAAGGAACTAACATGTAAATACATTGAATTTTGAGTGCTTCAAAGGATTGTGTAACTAGAACTTGTGTCTTTCACTTCTATAGGATTTATAATATTTAAAATTATTTTTTTTATAAATTAAAATTTATATACTACTTATTAGACTCAAAACAATGCTATTATCCTCTCAAAACTATCAAACATACCTCTCCTCATTGAAATTCTTGATAATATAACACATAATTATTCCAATTAGATTGTATGAGTTGATAAGAAGTCTAAGTTAAATCATGGAATATAAATTATGTCCTTTATATCATAAAAAAAATTATATTCATCATATATAAATTTCTCTATTCCACTCCGATCTAGAACATCTAAGTGAAACTTTCCTAAATATATCTTTATTTTATTATTTCTTCACTAACAAAAAAAGAGCTTTCAAATTCTATAGATTATAACTTCAATTAGTAGGTTAGAAATAAATATTTAATAATTACTCAAGGAAAAAAATAATGCAACACTTTTTCCACACTCAAAATCACTAGGAATCCACAAGTGTGAACTTAAAACACTCTTTATTTCAATGGTATCATCAATAGTAATGCATAGAATTTGATAGAATGGCATATTTTCTTGGAAAATTAATCTATTGTTACTTACTATAAACTCTCATATTAACTTATATTATCCTTATAACCTATACCAAACATTATCATCCTATCTTCAAGTATTTATATACTATTCTTTTCATGCCAAACATGTAAATAAACACCTTTTTCTTGACAACTCAATGAAAGTGGTAGTTACACCATGTTATATTCTTGGATTAAATTGCTATTTTTCATGACTTGTACATTATTAAACACTTTAGACACATAAAGGATTATATAATATCATTTACAAAAAAATTACAACATTGACATACCTCACAAGACCTCAAAACACCTCTCACGGCTAGTTAAGAAATTCAAAATCTTAAATTTGGGATTTTGGTGAGTAAACTTGAAATGGAGATAAAAACACTAAAAAAAAGACTATAAATCACTATAAAACATTCATAAGTACCATAAAATACCTTTCAAACCTATCTCAAACCAAAAAATGACTAATTAAAACTACTTAAGCATATTCAAAACCTATGTCAATTTAAGATGCTCTACATCATACTCCGTAAGTGGGAAAAATTTGAGCTCCTACTCAATTGTAACTTATCCATATTATTTATTTATGTTTAATTTATTTTATTATAATATTATAATCTCCTCTTGATGTTGATCATATTGTATTTATAATTTCTTCTCAACTATTTCCTACATCTTTGTCTTCTTACCTTTTCTAGTCTTTTTTCACACTCATCTTCTATCTTCATGAAGTGTATGACCTACTAAAACTCCTTATATAACTTATAATATAGTTCCTAAATATTTTAATTCTCTCTAAAATGTTATTTCTACAAAGGTTGATCCTATTTCTTCACTACTATCTCTAATCCATAGGTCCTAATTATCCTTGTCATATTATAAATCATATCTTCTCTTGTTACCTCTTCATGACATTCCACCATTACATGGTGGGTCTTCACATTACCTTCTTATCCATTATGAATTGACAATTCATTAACTAATTTATCTTCCACATAACACCATACTTCATGGAAAATTTTCCTCTTCATTTCATAATTATTTATAATTAGCAAATTAGATATAACATTACCTATTTATTAATTTAACCTTTTAGCTTGATATTCCTTCCCTTGCTTATTTTCTAGCTTACTTAGTTGTGGATATCCTTCCATGAGCCTTTGTTCTTCACCTATTGGTTGATTGCTTAGAATATAACATGGGATAGGACAACAATATATTAATTATCTCCATGCTTTATTATTCTCATTCATTCCTTAAATCTCCTTAGTATTGATCTTGTCCTCTTCCAAACATGCATTATTCTTCCAATCAACTCCTTTGTGACGATCATGTTTGTCCTCCTCTTTCATTAGCTCTATTATGAGATTTTGTACTTCCTTGTATCTTTCCTCCATGTGATCATATATTAACTCCTTTATCTTCTTCAAACATGCACCTTAATTGTTAGTTCATCTCAAAATCTATTCATGATACTTGATAATCTCTTCTATAACCTTATTATCCTCCCCACTCTTTCTTATTTTTGTATGATTCTTCCAAACCTCTTTAAGCTACTCTATCATCACTTTCTTCTAATGTTATGAACTTATATAACCTATAATTTAATATTATTAATGCATCTCTATTGGAATAATGTTCATTGTATTTGACCTATTCTTTTCTCCATCTTGAAATTTTACCTTTATCTCATTTATGATAGATCCAACCTTATATTTTACTTGATTTAGGAACTCTAATAGATCATTTTAAGTTGATAGAATGGATTCCTCATCTCCTGTGAGTTATAATCACTCTTATTATTTCATAATATATTACTAAATCCTTTCTTATTTCTCTATATACTCTATCATAGGAAGTTTTCTAGCTTCATCTTCTTATACATCTTTTACACCAGCTTATTTTTGGTATTCATCCTTTATGAGAGCTAAATTATACTCTTTTATATATTTTATTTAAATTATTCCAAGCACTTCATAGCTGATTCAACTTCATATTTGCCTTTCATAATCCTATCCATCAATTCCATTAGTTCCTTCTACAATACATATTCATTAATTGACATATCAACATATTCATCATAAAAAATAGCATTGAAAACCAAACCTCAAAACCCTTTAGCTTCACCAACTCCTCCTTGATTAATCTCTCTCTTTTTAATTCCTTCCATGAGGCATTATTATTATTTAATATCCTATTATCTAATAATCTCTCCTCTTTTTTTATAAAAAATCATTGTTCCTTTATACATGATTTCCTAATCATCTTCTTATTTCAAATAATCATGCTACTCATGCTTGTTTTCCTTCATATTTGAAAGTTTTATATCCTTATAATGGACTTAATATTGATTATCCACTCTTGTACCTACATGCACACATGACAAAAAATATTTATATTTAAAAACATAAGGCCTACTTGCCTCCATCTCCTCATTCTTAGGTTTCTTTGTATCCATGAATATATAATTATTCACAAGGTTTTTCTCACCTCCCTCATGTTAATCTCTCATGATATTATTCATCTCCTCCTTGAGTTTCATATGGAACAACTTATTATTCTTCTCATTGTATCTCATGATAATCTTCCTCTTTCTCTCTGTGAGTAGTTATATAGGACACTTAACCTTCTTATTCTTCATAACATAGCCATTTTATTGTCTCTCTTCTTATTTAATTATCTATAGCAATATATTGATCATATTTAACCTTTTATCTATCTCACTCATCTCCTCTTAAACATCCAAACCCTTTCTCTTTGGGTCTTCTTATTTTTCTCCTTGTGGTAGTCTAACTCAACAAAACCCTTCTTCTCTTTTACCTTTTTATATCTTCATGTTATCTTAATAAATAATTTTCTACCTTTATTTGGTGTCTCAAACTATACCTTGTCTATTGACACTTTTATCCAACTATTTTTCACCTTGAAAACATAACTCACACTTGGATTCTCTCTTTATTTTCTCAATTTTATCTTGATCTTATTTTAGCTCTCTTAGTATGGATGCCCTACCAAAAAATTCTCAAATATTTATTACTATATTTATGCAACCTTTTTTTTCACCTCACATAATAACCTATAACAATCACATAACATAAAATTCATGCAACATAAACTAGTATAAAATTTCCAAGAGCTTACCTAGTCTTATACCACTTGATGTATGGGCCTATGATTAAAACCTTAAAATTTTTATTCCTAAATATAATTGTCTATTTTAGTCCCTTATTCTCACTCTAAACATGAGCTATCATTCCTTCCTATAGGTACTTGCTTACATCTTGAACTCTCTACTTTGGTTAATCTCTCTCTTGAGAACACTAGGGTTCTAAACCTATTTTAAATCATAATAATTATTTATATTAAATAAATATATCCACCATCATATCATTATATTTTATGTTTCATACATATCACCAACATCTTCTCCTAATCCACTTTAAAAAAATTCTTCTCTCTTCTTTCTTCGACTTACTCAAACTCACATTATTTTATAAGCCTAAATACCTCATCTATTTTTTCAAGGATTTTTGGTTTCCACCATTGTGGTTACCATGGAAATTAATATATATATATATTTTAATCCAAATACACATTAAATATAACAATAAGTATAAAAATAATAAATCTTGAACAAAATAATATTTCCTTCTTTATGCCTCTTTCTCTAGTAGCCCTATTTTCACATAAAGCTCCTAGGTTTGACCAATGTAATAAACTTATATACAAACAAAAAACATATTAATATACCCATTAATCCCCTTTATATTCACTTGACATTTAAAATAAAAAAACTCAAGTCATATCCTTTGATTCCTAAGCCTTCTTGACTATTAGGTCTCCCTTAAGCTTAGTTCATTACCATATTTGTGTTTCTGTACTTTACCATACCATGTCAACCTAAAAAAACCATAATATTATAAATATTGGGAAAAAACATCATAATACTAAGTTTTATAAAATTTTACAAATTACAATTCAATTTTTTCAAGTTTTCATTTCAAACCCCTAGGTTGGTGTACCTACAGACCTGTGTAGGATGAGCACAAGTAAAAAGGGTCTAAATGAGTTTTATATAGTTTTATTAACTTTAAGAACCTATAATATGTCTAATAAAAATAATTTTACCTTATCTAATGGTTTTTTGTTCATAATCACTCAGTAAAAGACATTAACATTTAAAGACATCAAATTTTGAGTGCTTTAAAAGACTGTGTGACTAGTGAACTTGTGTCCTTCACTTTTATAGGATTATTGAGATGTTAAATAACTTATTTTAAAAAATTAAAAAATTTATATTAATTAATATACTAAAAACAATTTAAATATCCTCTCAAAACTATCAAATGTACCTCTCTTCTTTAACCTTCTTGACAGTATAACACAAAATTACTCTAACTAGACTGTGTGAGTTAATAAGATGTCTGAGTTCAATCACAAAATATTAGGTGAGACCTTTATATAATACAAAAATATTATATTAATCATGAGACACCTCTAACCTATCACATGTATTAGGATATGAATAGCTAAAGTATGGCTTACTTATCCCTCTTTGATGTTATTTCACATTTATCTATGCATTCATTTGGTTAGTAGGTTGGCCTATGGAGTAACCATGGCCTAAATAGACTATATATAGGAGGTAGTGGATAACAATTTATCATAATATTGTGAATTCTACTCTTATTAAATATTTTAGAGGTTGCCCCCTTGAAGTGGCTTGTCTATTATCATATAATCTGATATATTTCAATCATATTTGGATATATCTCTGCTATTATACTTTATTGTTGAAGTAATTTCATTACAAGTGGTATCAGAGCTGTGATTTGGGTAATCTTATGGGTGAAACACTATTTTTTTTAATTTGGATATATATAAAATAAGGTTACGAATTTATCTACAATTTTTTTACTAGAGGTGATAAATAATTAAATTAATATTCCATTAAATTTTTTGATCATTTGGATCTATTTTACAAAAGTTATCACCATTTTAATTTTTTTCATAAAATTTCTCTATAATACGCAATTCAAAGAATATTTCTAAGTTATTTAAATTTTTGGAAAGATTATAAAATTTTTGATAGGTTATGTTCTTTGTATCTTTTGATTTGAGGCTGACATAAGTCCAAAATTTCTTGCTCAAAGTTGGGTCAAAAGTGCCAATCAGGGTCAACATCGTAAAGCCCTTTTATGGTAGGTCCACAAATTTAGGGCCGAGGAAAGGGTGTTGAAACTATAGGTAAAACTCCTAACAAGGAAGATATGGATTTAGAAGGGGGATGTACTAGATCCTTTATACCAGGGTTCTCTGACATAGATCACAAAGTGAGCTAGCTTAACTATTGTGTGCAAGGCATTTAAAGTGAGGTGCAAGGCATACAATCTAATATCAAATCCATACAATATAGTTTGGTAGATATCATGATGACTTTGAAAAATAATTAGTCAAATCATCTAGCTATCACTATTGCACAACCCCACTAGGGTGGTTCTCCCAACTAGTCTACTTTAAATCCAACTACATTACCACAAAAGGAGGGGCACCTTCAGCATCAACAAGAGGTTTTTCCTAGTTTGAGAGAGAATTTGGACTTGGCACAAAATAAGATGAAGCAACAAGTAGATAAACACTGTAGTGATAAAATTTTTGAGGTGGGTGACTGGGTATTTGTACATTTACAGCCTTACAAGTAGATGTCATTGAAGCAACAAAAAAGGGACAACAAACTTGCTCCTAAGTATTATGTCCCTTATTAGGTTATAAAATAAATTAGAAGTGTGGATTACAAGCTCAAGTTACCTCATTCATCTCACATACACATAGTATTTCATGTTTCCTATTTGAAGAAAGTCATTGGACAAAAAATTTCAACCCAGATAGAGCTTCCAAAACTAGATGAAGAAGGATGTATCATTTTAGAACTAGAGAAGATCCTCCAAACACATATTAAGAGGTTAAGAACTAGAGATATAAAGGAATATCTAATTAAGTGGAA
This sequence comes from Torreya grandis, assembly GCA_037957365.1. NCBI lineage: Eukaryota > Viridiplantae > Streptophyta > Pinopsida > Cupressales > Taxaceae > Torreya > Torreya grandis. The sequence continues at coordinate 1,280,548 of JARHVA010003841.1, forward strand.
GAACCTGAGTAGTGAAGATGCAACTTGGGAAGGTGAAGATTTTCTACAACAACATCTAGAGTTATTCAATGTTGAGGACAACATTGGTTTGAAGGGGAAGGGCATGATATTCCCCTAACCTATCACATGTATTAGGATAGGAATAACCGACTTGTGGCTTAATTATCCCACTTTGATGCTATTTAACATTTCTCTATGCATTCATTTAGTTAGTAGGTCAGCCTATGGAGTAACCATGGCCTCGATAGACTATATATAGGAGGTAGTGGGTAACTATATATCATCATATTATGAATTATACTCTTATGGAAGCTTGTGGAGGTTGCCTCCTCAAAGTGTCTTATCGATTATCATATATCATGATATATTTCAGTCATATTTGGATATATTTCTACTATTATACTTTATTTTTGAAGTAATTTCATTAAAAATCATATGTAAATTTATCTATTACACTCCTATCTATAACATTTGAGTGAAACTTTCCAAAAGTTATCACTATTATATTATTTTCTTATGAATAAAAACTACGCTTTCAAATTCTATAGATTATAACTTGAATTAATTAAGTCAATAATTTTTTTTATTAATTAATATAATAATAAAAAAATTAATATTGTTTCCAAATTTAAAATCATTAGTATTCCATATTTGTGCAATTAAAACATTCTTTTTTTATCTCATATAATAGTTATGCATATAATTCTACAGAATGGCAAAGTTTCTTAGAAACTTGATCTATTATTGATTATTATCCACTCTCATAAAAACTTATATTATATTTTTAATCTTTAATAAAAAATATCATAATATATAAATGTATTCTTATAGTCTTCTCTCCATGCCAAATATGCAAACAAACACTTTTTTCTTTCCAACTCTATTCAAATGGTAGTTAGAAAATGATAGATTCTTGGCTTAAATTATTCTTTTTCATGACTTGTACATTAGCATACCCTTGAGAAAATTATATGATCATATAGGATCCTTTAAAAGCATTGGAATACCTCACAAGACCTTAAAACACTTCTCAATTCTAGTTAAGAAATTCAAATTTTCAAATTTGGGATTTTGGTAGGAAAACTTGAAATGGATAGAAACACACTACCACAAAGACTATAAATCAATTAAAAAAAATTCATAAGGACCATAAAATTCCCTTAAAACCTATCTCAAACCAAAAAATTACTAATTGAAACTAATTGATCATATTCACAACATATGGAAACATAGGATGCTCTACATCAATGGTACTCTTAATGGAATTTGACTTAAGAATTGTTATAAAAAAATTAGTCCAAGGCCAAGTAATGACCAATAAAATTGACATCACACCTAAAAATATAATAATACCCTTCATGACACTCCTAATGACTAAATACTTTTAATTTAAGGCATTAATAAAGATGTCTCTCATAGAGACTATTTCCATAATTTCACCATTGATCTTAGGCACAAACCCTCAAAGAGCTTAAAATTTCTAGCTCCAAACCTAAACCAAAATTCATCATAGAGGAACTACCAAAATTTATAGGTGAGTTTCATGATTAAACTTAGACACATCACTTAAATGGATTAGAATGTCTTAAAAGAGCTAGGGTAGGATGTGTCTTGGCTAAACCTCATGGTAAGATCATTCTTTTATATTTTTTATTCAAATGTGTCTTGGCTAAACCTCATGGTAAGATCATTCTTTTATATTTTTTATTCAAATTAAAATTCACTAATATAATGGCTAAATATGAAACCCTAATTTTAGGAATACAATAAACCATCAACCTAGATGTCCCATACATGAATTATAATATTCACAACATATATGACATCAAGTCAATAAAGAAACTCAGTTTAAAAGTGATAATCTTATTTAATATCATCAATGGTAAATAATTTACATATTTTAATATTCATGTAATCCCATAAGAGTGAAATGTAATAGATGAGTCTCTTTCTTAATAAACTATCTTTTTCATCCTCTTTAATCACTTCATGATTCATAATTTGTCATCCACACGAGGAATTTAAATTATATCCTAAAATCTAAGAATTATTAACTTATTTATCATGACCATCATTAATTGACAAATCCTATGGTGAAAATAAACCATCTAATATTTTTATCATCATAATTATCGTCTATATATTGATTCTCATGAAAATACCGAACTTCACAAGCAACCTTTCAAATATGTACTTAGACATAACATATTTTATTACTGTTATGTTGAAATTACCTTGATTCATTATGTTACTCAAACTGAATTATATTCTCTCCTTGAGAAAATAAATAGGGGAGTTTGTGTTGATTACTATAGTAGACATGATATTGTATTCAATTAATAATGCATCAAATCTACAAATAAATCCTATCTTGGAGATGATAGATCCTACTTATACTTCTGATTGGGGATATATTAGATAATTAGGATCATGAGAAATATGGATCTACTAGACCTAATTATGGGATATATTAACATAATAATGTCACTAGGGAGGGTTCCAAAGGATCCAGTCAAGAAAAATTATGCAATAATCCTAACTAGGTCCTATGATTTCATATTCACTATACTAAAAACAAGTAAAGTAAAAGTCTAATCTAGTGTTCACCAAATATTGTGGGATAAAGTGGGGGTAATAAAAAACAAAAGTAAACATGCATAGAATACATATACTCACATCAATGTATAAAAATTCCTAATGCATAAAATTTAAGTACAAATGCATATCTATCTAGTCTTACAAAGGAATAATAAAGTTAAAAATACTTACCTTTGAAGTACTTACCTTTGAAGTCAAACCCATTGAGCCTAAATCTCTCCCTTGGCCAAGGTGATTTGTAAGAGGTTGTTATGGTATGTAAGGATGACAAGGATAAATCATATATAGACAACACAACCTATTAATGCATCTAAAAGACTTCTCCATAAGACAGGATTAATATTTCTAAAGAAAGTATGAAACCCTAAGCTTGTTCCTCAAGTAGAATGGTGGCTAATAAGATGCACAATATATCTTACTTATTCTTCTCTACATGATAAATTATGGAAACAAATGTATTTATATAGGTGACTCTAACACTAAACCCTTCTCAAAATTTTGACTAAAAAGTTTGACCTAGTTGACCTAGTATTGAAATTGACAAAAAACATAACTAGATAATGAACTATGGTGGCCATGGATGACTTAGTTCTTAGTAATCTTTGTAAATAACTATACTAGGTTTACCTAGCCAAAATAGTCATTTAAAATACCAAAAAGGGTATTAGGTTAGGTAAATCACTAATGAATATGGTAAATGACTAAATGAGTGTGTAAAATAAGAGGTAAATCTTATGGGAATGGATTTGATAAGATAATTGTGTAGATAGTAAGTAGAAATAAGGGATTAAAATGTTATAAAATAACTAACGGTCTACCCACCCCTTTCCTAATACACCCCTTAATGTGTGAACTCGGAGAGATTGAGACTTGATTGGTTCCTTCATGATAGAAAGTATTAGCAGGTGGTAAAGTTTGAAAATATTGTGTATGCATATGCCCCACTCAAATATCATTACATGTCACATGAGTGTAATAAGGGATGTTAATTTGATAAAGAACATTAAAACACATGAAATTAAGATAATTAAAAATTACATATGGAAAGTAATGCTAAAATTAAATGAGTGTAACTTAAAATACCATATGCATAACTTAACTTACATTTATACTAAATGATTGTATGAAAACATCCTAATATTTATTGTCGAGGGTGTAACACTTGAATTTGAGATACACTATGGGATATACAAATAATAATATAAGTAATGCATGCATACATAAGATGGTTAATTCAGTGATGAATTAGTTAAGAAAATTCATAAATTAGGATTTTTAAGTCAAGGTTAGAATATTAAAGTCAATTGAATGAAAAAATAATGGAAAATTAATTTAGAACACACTAAATCATGTTGGAAAGCATGTAAAATATAAATGGAAAACAAGAATGTAGAACATATTAAATCATGTTGGGAAGTATGTAAAACATAGATTAAAAAAAAGAATGTAGAACATACTAAATCACGTGCAGAAGTATGTAATACATAAATGAAAAATGAAATATCAAAAAAAGAATACTTTAACAAAGATATGTAAGTAAGTGAAAAATAACCCATGTAATATAATCATGTCAAATCAAACATGAATAAAAACATGAATGACTGAAAATGAATTGTAAGTCAAGATGAAAAACAAACATGAAGAATTCATACATAAAGATAAATATGTAAGAATGCCAAATGTATTTTGTAAGATAAGTTAATTCCACAAAAATCAAATAATAACATGATAAATAGATGAAATAAAAATATCTAAAGGATGAAAAATCAAACTTATTTCTTATTTAGAGATACAATGTAAAAAAAACACAACTACCTAATGACATGATTAGTATGAAAATGAGATGGTGTGGCAAGCAAATGGTGTAAAGGTGTTTGTGTGGAAGTGTTGGTCCTATACAAGTTCTTACAATGAAACTCACAAATAATAAATAAATAATCATAAGTAGGTAGGGGTGATTAAGGATGTGATCTACTAAAATTAATATCCAACAAGGGTAATATAAGGAAAATATGATGTAAATGATGAATGTGAGGTGCCACATGGGTGATGTGGACATATTTAACAAGAATGAGATACAATAGGCAAATGAGAAAGGATAAGAACTATCAACACTAAGGACTTAGGATATTCTGACTAATGAACACAAATATTAGGCTAACAAGTGAAGTATATAAATCATACCATGAAGGATATATGTATAAAAATTAAAATGGACCTACCTCCCTAAAATGTGTTTCTCATTCCTCAAGAGCCTTTATAGAGACATCAATCTGCTATAAATATTGGGTACTTATGTGAGAGAGTAGGTGGCACTAGATAGTATACAATATAATGAGACTACCTACCCTAGTCTACTAGCTCACCACACCCCAATAGACCTTGTCTCTACCATGAGGCTAGCTATGGAGTTTGAATTTTGACTAAGATAAGAGATGTGCCAAATATCGATAACATCTTTTGATGTGATCTAATTTTTAATATTATATTTTCCTTTGAATCATTTCTTTTTATTTGTATTTTATGATTTGGATTTTAAATTATTTGGGATTTTTCTATTCCTTCATACAGATTCAAAGAACCAAACATGAGTGAAATATGTGACAAAGACAAGACAAATTACACTTGGTCACTAGAGAAAAGGATATAAATAATAAGGTGAATAAATAATCCTAGACTTTCCCACAACTCAATGTGAAATCTCAAAATTGACTGATGTGATCTTCAAGGATATAAGGGAAATATGGGGATCATAAGAGATCTGTCTATGTAATAAGTGATACAATGATGAATATGCTTATAAATAATCATAAGGAGGTAAAAAAAGTATTATAAAATGGATGGGTCCATATTATGATAGTCATGTCACTAGAGAATCCATACGAACCTACAACAGATCTAATATAATCACTAATTAAAGTAGTATTCATCCTAAAAAGTGATTTAAATATGTTTTAATATGGTAATTTATGAGGAGAGCCTAGTCCTATCCATGATCTTAAACTAAAATTCACAAGGTGAACACCAATGAGGTGAATGCTAAATAATAGGGGAAAATAATCATAGAGCTACTAAGGCAAAGAATGATATAAAGAGTCAAAAATTAAAGAGATATATTAAAACCAAAATGAAAACAAATTCCAAATGTAACATGGAAGAAATCCAAACAACCCAAAGGTAATAATTATTATAGTAAATTATTACTAAAATAATTTAGGTGCTCAAAAAAACAAACATGTGATAGAAATAATAAGTAAAATCTATGCTAACATCTATATCAAAGATGAGCATGTGAAATATAAGTCTATAAGTATCGAAAGGTTTATTGAAGCTTAATTTGGTTGTTATTATTAATTTTAGAATAATATTGGGCATCTTAAGATACCAAAATGTGTAAGTGGATATAGGGATGGGAGTCACAAGATACCCTAAAATCTGAAGGGACAAGATACCCCAACATGTGAGGTGGAGTGAAGTGACATTGAACCATTAAAATGATTTTCATTGGGTTGGTAGGTGAATTTGGAGATAGGTAAATGTGTGTGTGTGTGTGTGTGTGTTTTTTTTTTTTAAGGAGGTTTAATTTGACATATGATGTTTAGGAGAGGTATGAAGTGGTAAAGGAGGTAAATGAGTACTCTGTATGATATTTTTTAGAGTAGGCATTTGAACTAGGTACTCCTTTGGTTCATGTGACCTAAGAGGTTAAGGTTAAATGGATGAAATGATATGTCTAATGTTTTTCATATAATCTATCCTTTCCTTATTGTTTTAGGAATAAGTATCAATTATGGTTTGAAAAACAATAGTGGATGAGGTGTAGGTATGGGATAATTACTGTTGTTCACTAGGTATTTGATTTTGATGTGATTATGGTTCTTTAGATGGAATTTTCCAATCATGAAGTTAATATTGATAACATTATTTTGTGAGAGTATTAAGATTTAAATGTAGACCAAGAAAGGAAGAAAGAAAAAAATGATGAAGATCAAAAAAAAGACTCATGAGAATGACATATAATATCATGCCACCAATAAAACATATCAGTATTATACCATTTTAGAGGAGGTTTAGCAGGATCAAAGCTCATGGGTTTAGATGGTGGAAATTTCTTCTTAAGTTATTCTAGACTTAAGGGAGGCTAGGTTGGGTTAAAAGTGGTTGAATTGGATGTTCCATTTTGATTTTGGGGAGGTTTGGATGAATAAATGTTATGATAAAATGATTAGAAAAGTTCTTTAGTAGTTATTTGAGGTGTTTCAAATTAAGTCATAAGAAATTCTTGCCTTTTTTCTTGGTCTAAGGCTTATTATAAATTTTTAGGAGAAAGATTAAAACTTTATATTAGAGGGGAGATTTAAGAGTAGTAATAAATAGTTTTCAAATATTATCATCTTTCATGTTATGGTCCACTTTGTGAGATAAATACTTCCATCATTTGATGAAAGTGTGAATAGATTCATTATGAAGATACTTAGCATTGATGAAATGTATAAGTTAATTTTTAGGAAGGTCATCATGTTATAATTCCTTTACTAGAGCATTGACTAAATCCTCTAGTTTTGAGATGGAATGTCTAAGAAGTTGGTTTTACCAATCAATTTCATCACCAACAAAGGTTTTGGCTAAGAGCTTGGTTGTAGAAAAGGTGTTAGTTTGGACCCATTACTTATAAAGATTACCAAAAGACTTAAGAAAGATAGTAGGGTCCTTAGTCCCATCATATTTGATGGTTGGAGAAAATTTTCAAATATCTATGGATACAATGAATGGGGATAAAGGTTTATTTTGAATATGTTAAAGAATTTTTTTATTCATTAGAGGTTGAGGAATGATATTCCTATTGGCATCTCTAAGAGGAGGGATAAAATTCTGATTTGGTTTAGAAATGATGACTTGAGGCAATTAAATATTCATGTGTAATAATTGTTGTTGCATATGCATCATTTTATAATGATTAGTTATTGGCATGATGTTAATTTATTGAACTATTTGTGTAAGAATTTGAGTTGTGTCAATCTATGCATTAGTATTTGATGGTGGTGTATTAGCTTTGTTAGGAGGGGGATTATTAATGTACGTGGGAGGAAGGGTATTGGGTGGAGGATTCCCAACATTAGTATTAGGAGGAGGATTAGGATGAAGGACCTCAATTACATTACATTATGTAGTGACTCATTTTTATAACAAAAATATGAATGAAGAAAGTGAATAGTTTCATCTAAAGTAATAAAATAAGTGAGGTTCTTATCTAAATCCTTAATTATGTAATGTTATGGACTAACTAGAGGATGAAAAGATGACATCATTATGAAATAAGATTAAATAACCACACACAAAATATTATTGAGTAAGGTGTAAAAAATTAACCAAGTCAAGTTAGTACTACTAAATAGAAGGTAAATAAGGATACAAAGTTAACCAAGTTGACTTAGTACCATAACCTGACTAGTAGAAGGGATATAGAGTCAACCAAGTTGACTTAATATTGTAGATAAGAGAAAACTCATACTATAAGAGATAATGTCAAATAAAATGATCATGTGACAAAATAGGGAAATATTTACAATGTAATTGGAATAAAGAAATGGAAGCAAACACATAAAAAATTGAATTAATGAGAATGATCTAATTGGGGCATGTAGCAAAAAACCTTACACTAAAGCTGGTCAATGCAGGTTTTTGCAATACAATACTTAATGATCAAATAGAATTCAATAAATTAAAAAGTAAATGCTAACTAAGTGTTCATCCTGAGTGTTGTTATATTATTATAAGGTTTTATTTTAAGTGTGATATGGAAATTGTCTAAAAATAGGGATCTAAAAAGTAATATATGGATGGTCTTCAGACATTTAGGATGAAAGAGATCTATGTTGGCCAAAACCACATAATCTCACAATATACCTATCCCCTTACTTCATAATCTCACAATATACCATTAACCACATGTTTATACTTGGCCAAAAAACCAAGTTGGCTTCCCCCTTGGTGATGAAATCCAAGTAGGTAGGCCTTGGGAAGTTAAATGTTTAATGCATTTTGAATATTGTGTGATTTGTTATTGTGTGCAAAAAGAGAAAACTAGTGTAAGTAAATGACAATTTGAAAACCCACCTAATTAGACTATGTGAGCTACTCCAAGCATGCAAACCATTGAAAATGAAAGTGTGAATTAATTACTAGTAAATAGTTATTAATTCCCAAATTAATAATGGTATGGAATCAGTTCACATGACATTAGATGTAAATAGTACAGAATATAGTCAACTAGGTTACTACTATTCTATAGAAGTAAGAGTATTTAAGAACTAAGTCGACTAGTTTAACTTAATATTTTAGATATAGTATAGGCTATAAAACTAAATCTACTAGGTTGACGTAGTTTGTTATAGGATTGTATTTTTTAAAACTATAAACTTGCATAAAAATGAATTGTAATGAATTAATAAATTAAAGGAGAGATAAAGAGAGGAACCTTAGTGGCTTGGAAGCTAACTAGGATTGTAAATTATTTATTGAATTACCTTGAATGTTGATTTTAAGTTATGACAACTATGGCAATTGGGTTGACCTAATTCTTTGGAACCCTATTTATTAAAGCTTATTAAGTTGATGAAGTTGACCTCGTTGACTTAATTTGTTACCTAGATGTAGACTTGAATATTATATTGACTTGTTCAACTTAGTTTGTTATCTAGATGTTGAATTCAATACTAAGTTAACTTGGTTGACTTAATTTATTATTTGAGTACTGACTAGAAGACTAAGTTAACCTGGTTGACTTAGTTTGTTATCTAGAATTGAAGAAGAATACTATGTCGACTTGTCTGATCTAGTAACCTATATCTAATGAAAACTTACATAAAAAGGAGATAGTTGTTTTGATATGACTGTGTGCTAAACCTTTTCACAAAAGTTATAACTATACCATCTTAGTCAACGTAGTATCATAAATATAGTAAAATAATAAAATGAAAAACTGAAAAGCATGAAATGAAACCTATAAGGGTTAGATTCGCATTAGGTTCACCAAAATGTATTATGAAGGTGAAGCCAAAGTGACAAAAATGCTAATAAAAAAGTGGAAATAAGAATAAAATCCAATCAATGGTGGGATAGGATTCACATCAGGTTCACCAAAATGTATGTAATCATAAATGCATCATATCTACAAATCAATCCTATCTTGGAGAAGATAGATCCTACTTACACTTCCTATTAGGGATACATTAGATAATCAAGAAAATGAATAATATGGATATTTTATACCCTATTAGGGGATTTATTACAATAATAATTTCCCTAGGGAGCATTTCAAAGCCTCTAGTCGAGCAAAACTATGAAATGACCCTAACTAGGTCCTACATTTTCATATTCACTATACTAATAACAAGTAAGGTAAAAGTCTAATCTAGTGCTCGCCAAAGATTGTGGCACAAAGTGGGGGTAATAAAAAATAAATTTAAACATGCATAGAATACATATACTCACATTAATGTATATGAAATCCTATTACATGGAAGATAAGTGAAAATGCATATCTATCTACTCTTACGAGGAAGAACAAAGTTAGGAATACTTACTTTTGAAGATTAGCCCACTGAGCCTCAATCTCTCCTTTGGCCAAGGTGATTCAAAAGAGGTTGTTTTGGTATGTAAGGATGATAAGGATAAATCATCTCTAGGATACATAACCTATTAATGCACATAAAATACTTCTTTATAAGACAAAATTTGTATCTCCAAAGAAAGTATGAAATCCTAAGTTTACTCCTCAAGTAGAAAGTGGATAAGTAGATGCACAATAAATCTTACTTCTTCCCTTCATGATAAATCATGGAAATGAATGTGTTTATATAAGATAATATAATCCTAAACCCTTCCAAAATTTTCATCCAACAAGGTTGACTAGGTCAATCTAGTATTGAAATTGACAAAAACATAACTAGATAATGAACTATGTCTACCATAGTCGACTTAGTTCTTATTAAGACTTGTAAATAAAAATAATAAGTTGACCTATCTAACATAGTTATTTAAAATACCAAAAATGGTTTTAGGTTATGGAAAGGGATAATGAATATGGTAAATTATTAGAGGAGGGTGAAAAATAGGAGTCAAAGCTTATGGGAATGGTTTTTAGGAGACAATTGTGTAGATAGAAAGTGGCAATAAGGGATAATAATCCTAAAAAGCACCAATGGTCTTTCCAAACATTTCATGTGTACCCATTAAGGTATACAATCATAGATATTGAGACTCAATAGGTTACTATAAGAGAGAAATTGTTAGTAAGTGGTAAAGTTTGAAAATATTATGTATATACAGATACATCCTAGAAATTCCTAAACATGGGATATTTTTGGCTTACTCTTGAAAAAAACACATCACATTTATTAAAAATTATACTCGTTTCCAACTTCATGGTGATTTTATTCACTTTTATGTAACTAAGACTAATACCTTAGTATATTTCACCATTTTCTATGTGGGGATTAGAAATCATTGGAAAATTACCCAGATCGTAAGATGGCCATGTCTTCATCATTACTTCCACTAAATATTTTACCAAATGGGTTAAATTTATGCCCCTTGTATATTTTACTAGTGTAAATATCTCCAATTTCATTATTAACTAAACCATATGTCATTTTATAATTCTTTGCACCATCATCTCTTACAATGGTGTTTCCCTAAAAAATGGAGGACACATCTTCAAAGAACTAACCAATGTTCAATTTTTGAAGAAGTATTTTTACTAACTCCATGTTTATCACAGTTTTACTATATTTCATAGATTTTTTATTTTTATCACTTCTTAAGTTCATGTCTATCGTTAGTTTTATATATACTAAATATCTAAAATATCTTGTAGGCTTACCTTTCATTTACACATATTCAAGGTTTCCTTATTACACATTAACCCTAACACCTATCTTAGGTCCTTAGGTATTTTTATATTTAGTTAAACCTTTTATTTTTTTCATTTTCTGATTTATATTATAATAGCCTAGATAGGACCAATCCTTCCTAAAAAATGCCCATACTTTAATTAGTTATTTATTAATTACTTTTATTATTTATTTGGTTTGACTTCATTTATTCACCTGCTTAGGTTTGTTTTCTCATACCTCAAATAGGACTAGGCCTTCCTCAAAATCACCCATAATTTCATTCCATATATCTATTATACTTCAACCTTAGATAGGCATTCCCAAAAAAATAAGGTAATGATTGAGAGTGGGTTTTTCCTCACTTAGTATTATTTATATTATTTTATGGTAAAATGTTGTAGTCTATCTTCATAAATTCATTTACATTATATCATTTATTATTATATTGATTCATGTCTACTAGTCATTTTATCATTTTATCTTATATATATATATATATATATATATGTATATATGTATATATATATATATATGTATATATATCTATATGTATATATATGTATATATATATGTTTATATATATGTATATATATATATATATATATATATGTATGTATGTATATATATGTATGTATATATATATATATATATCTATGTATATATATGTATGTATATATATGTATACACACACACACACACACACACACACACACACACACACACACACACATATACATACATATACATACATATATATGGAAACACAATCATTTGATGATCATTTTAATTTATTCCCCATATCTCACTATCCCTTTGGGATAAATAAGTTCATTCTAAAGTTTACACTCTTATCTAATGTGTAATTCTAGGAGTCTTAGACATGATGGAATTTAAGTCTTATTATTTGAATACTAAGTGTAAGATCAAATTTTGATAGTAATTTTTAGCACCCATGATTGTTATTTTGAATCCATATAAAGGAGGGATATAAAAATCCAAAAATTTAAAATTAATATCATACAACAAAAAGGCAATGATTAGGAGGAAAATACACTCTTGAAAGTCAGATAACACCAAAAGACATGATCATTATTATTGGGCCATTATTTTTATCCACTATTACTCCATATTAAAAATAATTATCATTATATCTATATAATCCATATGTTATTCCACATTAAAGATACTTTCATATACTAGAGATTCTAATTTGGGGTTTGATCCTATTCCTATGACCACTTTTAGGAGTCTTTCTTTCATTACGTCTTCTTATTATTACTCTACCACTTATTATTTTATCTCTTCCTCTCATTAACTCACATCACCTATAAAAAAATCTATTATTTGATTTAATTCTATTGCCTCCAAGTTTTCTTAAACATTTCTTATCTATTCTAGAAAAGCATCTCTTGGTTGTCTTCTTTGACTTGCTCTTGCACCACCTTTGGATGTTCCTTTAAACGCCATTATTTAACCTTATTGAAAGTTTATTTTTAAAAAACTTCTATTAAATTTTATTAATTATATATTACTACTTAAATCACCTCTAAAGTACAACCCAATGTATGCTCTGATACAAAAAATGATGGTGATGGATAAAAGAGAGTGAACTTGCAGCCTTTTTCAATGAGAACAATAGGCCTACAATCCTAAATGAGAATAAAAGAAATAAACAAGGAATTATTATTTTAAATAATTTATCAAAATCATATCATGTTATCCAAATTGAAATTAGTGATCCTAAGCTTTATATTTACTTAAAATTTCACTATATGTGAAACGTGGTTATTTTAGCCCTTTAAATAGGCCTATTCACTGATAAATAGTATTATGTACTTATGTATATACTCATAAATATTTAAACCAATTTAATAACTTTTAAAACATTAAAATAAAAAATTATATAAATTTTTATTCATTTTTTTCTTGCTCATTTTATTTTTAGAGTGATTTTTGTCTCAAAACATAGTTTTAAGGTCTACAAAGCACACAAGCCAAGAGAATTTAAAAGGATAAATTTTAATTATATAGAATATTTTTCAATTATTACAAATTTAAAATATCTTAAAAATAAATTATTACTTCCTTAAACAATTTTAGGATTTGATCAAGATCATAACATGAATAAAATGTCTTTGAAATTACTATACCTATAGGTTTTTTTAAACTATGACAGTCCTATCTATAAAATTAAACCCTAAGAATCAATAAAACAAGATCTAAACTCAAATTTATAATATAATAAACCTAAATAATAACTTAGATTAATATTTTAATCTAATTTTTAATATAAACTTGTATGAAAAACATTTTCACTATTTTCATGCACTTGTGATACAATCTAGCCAACAAAATACTCTATTTTCTATGTTTTCTTCACTCTTTTATTGAAAAAATATTATATTTATATTTATCCTTAGTATATCACCTATTTTTTATGATTTAAAAAATAATATCTCAAACTCCTCTTTCTTATTCACTCGATAAATCCTAAAATTGCTCAACTATCTAATTAATCTTGGTAACACAATCTTGAATTTGACCTTTGTTATGTTTTGACAAGGTTAAGTATGAGTTTAATAATTAGAGTCACTTAAAACATGTCATAATACATTTATGTCCAATTTTAGGAATAATCAAGAATTTAAAATCCACTAAGAATTAATAAAAAAAACCAAACTTTTAGAACAAGTTCAAAATTTTGAATTTCCTAGTTTTGGTGGGAAAACTGAAAGCACTCCAAAATGACCTATGATAGACAAATGAAGCACAATATATGTTTATTAATAAAAAAATTTACTCTTAAAACCTTATAAAGACCTAAATTTATAGAATTGAATCTATTATATACATACATATTCATCACTTAACCATTTGATTTTTATAACCCTTCCCCCTCACATACATTACTTGTTTACAATATTATACTACTTAAAAACATAGATATACTTAAAGATATTTAATTGTGTTATTGGAATAAATGATTTATAATATTGTCATTTGAAAAAAAAATAGGTACTCCTATTTATTGGTTTACATATCTATTTGGTTATATCTTGAATCATTAAGTATCATTGGGCTCTATTAATCATTTGATTAACCTTATCTATGTTTGGATCTTTAGAGATAGGAAAGTTGCATTCCAATCTTAGCCCATTTCACACACACTATTCCCTACTTTATACCTCTTCTACCTAGTTTCATGTATTTCCCACAAAACATTCCCATAAAAAAAATTATCTTTGTCCCATGTATTTTATTTTATATTAGCCATGGATGACATTGTCCATTTCTTACCTAGAATAATTTTTCACTGATATCAATACCACTCAATATAGTTATGTTTACATTATAATAACTTATTTGTATTTTATGTAGTATTGTTTTTCATCATTATTCATTATATAATATCCATTCAAATTGATTCCATAAAAATATTTGGTACATTACTTTTAGGAGTTAGATCTATGTGTGTGTGTGTGTGGATATAAGTGTGTGTGTGTGTGTGGATCTAAGATGCAATTTTTATAATAGCACTATTTTACTATGCCTACACACAAAAAAATGTCCTTACTATGATAATATGAATTATGTTATAGCATTATATAATTATGGAAGTCTATGTTTTATTAAGGTCTTTTGAGTCTAAAGGATAAAAAGTGAAGTAAAAAGATACATCTCACTCACTAGAATCCATAATTTGGGATACTTGTGTACTTTTCATTACATCTTTATCTAAACATATAACATTTCTCATAAATTTACACTTGATCTAAGGGGGATATTCATTAGCCTCAATTTAAACCCAATTTAAGTATACAAATACCTAAAATTTTCCTCTTATTTGGTTTATGTATATGCATATGCTAGATTAGTAGTTTGTTTTTTTTTCTCCCTACTTAATTTAGATTACTTTATCTTTTCATATAATTATATCCTTAGTTAGATAACTCTTGGTCAGCACCTAATGGAACTTTATATATATATATATATATATATATATATATATATATATATATATATATATATATATATATATATATATATTTAAGTAACCAATTTTTTTATCTATGATATATGTTGTCTTTGTTCATTAATTCCTTCTATAGGATTCTTAATAATGTCCTTGATCTCATATTTTAAAAATATTTTTTTCATATAATCCTACCTCACTTTGAGGTGCACCATATTTGTGTGTATGTTATATCTAGTATGATATGATCAATTTTTATATATGAGAGGATATTCATATATTTTACTATACTCTACCTACATACATGTTTTTAACCTAGTATGAATCTTACTCTATCTTTATGTTCTGTCATTTTTATTTTTTATTTTATTTTTCCTAGTTTCTTAGTTTCTCCATAATTTCTCAATGATTTCTTCCCTTAATATTTTTATATATATCTTCAGACCATTTATACTCTATATTGGAATATTTTTTATTCCTCCCATGCCTAAAATAAAATTTAACTCCTCATGGTGAAAATTTACTCAATCTCAATTTTGATCTATCAAAAGAACTAAAAACTCCTAAATAGAATATCAAAGATCTTGATTTTATATTTATTTATAATATAAATAGGTATGGAATCCTTAAGAACATTAAAACTTTAAATAAGTATTTATTACTTAAAACTATATTACTTTTCTTTAAAAAAACATTAATATATCTCATATCAATCATCCTCTTTTTAACAATGCCATAAATAATCCTCATCAAAATATTCCTACTGATAGTGCACAATTCCTTACTAAATTTATAGACCAAATGGCCCTTATGAAAGATACTGATACCCAATATATTATCCAAATCCAAATCCAAAAACAAAATTTTATAATGGATAACTACTCTAAAACATTATTTGGAATCAAGTTAATTGACATTCCAAAATAATTCATTTTATGGATCCTAATGATAATCATACTTCTTAACCTTCAATTTGAAACAAGATGCTTCAAACTTTCTAAATATAACCTACAACTTCCTATATTTTATCTATGGAAAATATAAGTTACTATCCAACCATAACATATTATGGGATTATTGATATTGTGCTTCACCTTAGAACATCTGGTAATTGCTACAAATAATGGATTGAAATAATAACTTTTACAATTACCAAGCATATAGTCAAAAATATAGTTGGAGATATGCTAAAATGATTCAATCAATTTATAACCCACTCAATTAAAAATTTATAATACCTATTCAATTCTATATAAAAATAATTTCAATATCAATATCCTCCTAAAAGATAGATTTTATAGCTTTTTGAATGTTAATAAATTACATAAATAATCTGCCCATGATTTCATCATGTAATGAAATCCTTTGGTCATAAACTAGACTATGACATAGTGATAAAAATATTTTCAAGCACATTTTTACCTCTCTAAAGCTCCCACTTCAATGAAAAGTAATTTTTTTCTCTCCTAAAACTTTGGAATAATCCTTTGAATAGTCTAAAATAAAATATTACCTCATAAAGCAATATACACCTTCTCAAAATTCTAGTATAGACTGTTTAAAAAATTAATTGATGCAATCAATACTATAAATTCATATAATAAATACCATAAGACAAATATAGGAGTATCTTTATCAAATAATTAAACTAATTCAAACCCTACACACCCTCTCTTGAGTCTTCAAGATCTCAAGAAACCTATGTCACATTCTAGATCTTTAATTTTTTACTAACCCAAGCCTTTTACATCATAGTATAAGCCTAAATTATTTTTTATTTCATGATATTATTATTTTTTATCATGAATATTATAGATATAGTGTTTCCATAATCAATTAAATAAAGAATAAAATATGTATGGTTCAGACATGGTTTAACTAGAAAAACTTATTCTCATGAATATTATTATGAAATTTAGAAGCTTTCTTTCAATCTTGTGCTTAGTTAAAAATATACCATCAAGATACATATAAATATCATTATAATTACTATCTTAAGTCTTATAAATATCGATATTGAAATTTTTTTGAACTCAAGTCAAAATGGTTAACCCCCTCTTAATTGAAACTTTAATAGGGTCATAATGTGGTCTTGTCATGCCTTATATGGTACCTAAAATTCTTCATATAACATTATTAGCATTGTTTAAGGTAATGTATTGCTTTAGTCATATAGTGGTCTAGACATATCATGGAGAGATAATGCTTAGTCAAGTGGTGTCATAAGTTTTAATGAGTTTATAAAAGTCATTTTATGTTTTAATCACTTTGTTATAACATTTCATGATGTTTTGGAGTATTTAAGGTTCATTTATGACCTTTAAGGTAGTAAAAATTAGGGAAAAGGTGATTTTAGGATAACTCCAATGTATGTCAAAGATACCCAAGTGATAAATACATAAAATACACCTTATAAATACCTTGGAGTAGTCACATATAATCCAAACCTATCATCAAGTTAGATAAAGGTCAAAATCTTGAGGTTCAACACCAAAGAGTGGAGTTAAAAGGCTTGTATAGACTTATTAAATTCATTTACATGTAAAAACATTGTAAAGGTTTCCATTGAGATTCTACCATTTAGAAACAAAAATGGAAATAAGTTCCAAGTATAAAAGTTGCAAAAAACTATATCTCTCCTCTATTGCTCCAATCATAAGCTCTTGAAGGTGATTATTCCATGCTCCATGGTATAGGCCACACATGTGGATTTGGGGACTAAGATTTTATGAATAGTTTGGTAACCATATTATATTCCTATTTATGCCATTGGTCATTGTATTTAGCTCCTTAGCTTTATGAATAATTGTTGAGGAGGTAGACTATTGTTTTGAAGCTTAAATCCCCACAAGCTAAGTTTTATACAACTACAGTACATGTGTGAAATCATTGGATGTATGAAACAAAGTGGAATGGTTTCTCAAAGGTCTTTATATTTATCATACATATTCATCCACTAGGTTGGCACGTGTGAATTGTCTTTTGGTAAAGACATACTCTTATACATAATTTGTAAATGATTTTCAATATTTTTGTGTTTCAAGGTTATCCAGATGATCTAATGCATATAATTAGTTATTAATTATCATTTTATTACATTAATTTCCCTCTAATTATATAAACATTATGTTACTATTCTAAGAAGGATCGCACCTTCATTCACCTTTTGGACTATGTTCTAGTGTGCCTGCATAATAAAATGAATTAAGTGGGTATAAATATATATTTCCAAATATTTTAGAGATATTAAATCATTATGAATGTGTTGATATAAATAATTCATGATATTTTATCCCTAAAAACTAATTTTACACTTTTTAAATGGTTCTACACAAGGTTGTAGACCTATAGGTCTGCATACCTTTATGTCTGCAACATCAAGAGAAATACAATGGTGTCAATGTTCAAAGTTGAATGTATTAACATGAAATAATTATGATTTTTTAAATATGAAAATTTTAATAAATCAATGAAATTTCCAAAGCACTTAAATTCAAATAAAGCTAAAGATGAGATAAATAAGACTAATGTACCTACAAGACTATGTAGGGAGACAATGAAGATGGAGATGGTAAGATGACTTGAAAATGATATATGGGGATTGTAATGGAAATTATAAATTCACCAAATTTATTTTTAACTACTTTTGGTGTCATAATGAAATTGAGAAAAACCAAACTCAAACTACATACTCAAACAATCACCTACAACCATCTATATAAAAGAGTACATTGGATAATGATGTTGGTGGATTCTAGAGTTTCATGGCATTGAAAATGGTATTAATATATCAAAAAAAACATGATAGATCCTCTATGATATTTAAAGAGTTATAAGAGAAGTCCATAAAACCCTAAGATAGTCAAAACTTTAAAAGTGACACATACAACCAAGCTAATTAAAGATTGAGAAAGGTACTATATGTGGTGAGGTCATGGTGTCTTAAAGTTCAAATTCAAAAGTTTTCATAATTTTAAGAGTATATCAAAGGTGTAAGAGAAACTAATATAACCATCAATAAGGCCAATTGTCTTTTAACATGCCAAGGCAAAGGGTAGTTTTTGAGATCTAGTCAAGGTTTTAAGTAAGCATTCTAACTCCTAACATATGCAGTATGGGAGCATATTTAGAGGAGACGCACATGGTTTTTAGGACTTTTTGAGGTATTTTAATAACTCCTCTCTTGTTTTTAACTCATGAGACACTTTTCAACTATATCTCTTCTATTCCTTTCTCTTATTCTCTCTTAATTTCTCTATATATTAAGCTTGGATTGGCTAAGTTTGTATAATCCACCTAGGTATGGAAAATCCCTACCCATTTACAATCTTTGATCAATTAAGAATAATATAGTTTTACCTTATCTATGGAATATTTCAATGTGCATGTTAGACTGGTTGATCTTCCTAAGTGATAGACTTACTTCCTTGGCATGTTGTCCTTATAGCATTCATATTTAATTTAAAGTCTTTTTTTAGGTTTATTTAAGTTTTAAAATGAAGTGTGTATGTGTTTATTGAGTTTTATCTTCACTAGTGTCATGTCATGACCTCTTTAACTATTCCTCCTATCTCAATCTTGCTTCACAAACCTCAATGAAAAAGACTTATGTAGAAAGGAATATTTGGATTAGTGTCATGTGTAAGTTAGTCCTTTATTTGAAGCTCAATTTTAGTTGGTTGGTAGTTATTAATTCATATTTGGTGCATCACCTCATTAGGTTAGGTGTATTTGATGTTTTTCTCTCCCTTTTCATCCCAATAAGTTATTAGCATAAGTGATGAACTTAAATAGGTATATCAATGGAGTTATCCCTATCAAATCGAGGTTTACCCACACTATAAACAACCCAAAATTTCTATGGTTAATCCAATTGTTTCACTCAATTGGAATAGGATTGAAATACCTATCCAATGATTAAAAATTTATTTACAATACTCAATTCAACCAATCTAATCAATGTAATGAATCACATAATTTTAGTCAATCTCAACATCCAAAATAATAAAAATAACATCAAAAATATTCTAATCCCAATGCTACTGTTATGAAAAATGTTTTAGGTATTTTTTGTGTAAATTACCACCAATATTAACTCAATTCTTAATATGTTAATGTGGAAAAAGATAACTACTGATGTAAGCCATCTCACAAGTAGCTTGTTATGAAACCAAATAAGCCTTCTCAAGTTGATATGCATCTCAAAGGTTAAAAAAAACTCTAACATAACTTATTATACACCATATCATTATTTTGATCCATAAATGGAGCCTCAACCTAATTATCAACCTCCTATAATAATCAAATTTAATAAATAAAACCAAGGTTTTCAACCAAGATATTGTTATAATTCTTACCTAAAATCAACTCAATGTAATTTTGTAGAATAAATTAACACCATGACGTGAGATATTTAGATAATTTAACTCATGATAACATATATTTATCGTCAAAAACTTATTATAAAATAATTACAAGGCTTAGATTAATTACCTTAAATAAAAAAATCCAAAATATCTATTCAATATTTTTATGTTTCACAACCTACTAAAATACATAACATTGAAATGATATCCCATCCCATCCCAAACCAAGAATAACATCTTGCATAAATTTTACATATGATGATATGATCAATGATGGAATATTATTCCAAGCCACCAACCCACCTTTATTTACTATCATCATTATCAGTGGTGTGAAAATAAGGGATGTTTTGGTGGATGAAGACTCATGCATTAATGTCACCTCATTTTGGTTAGTTAAATAACTAGGCATTACCATAAAATATATTAACAAAACAAAATTTAATTTCCATGGAAATGATAAAAACAACCAAAATCCTCTTGGTTGAATTTGTCTACTTCTTAGTACAAGACCCAAAAGACATAGCACCAAGATTATAGTTCTTAATATTCCACTTTATTATAACCTACTCTTATGCCACCCTTAAACTTAAATTAAAGATATCACTTCCTATATAAGTAACTTCCTTAATTGTATTCATGATTGTGTTCTTTAAAAATAATAAGCCAATCCCATCCCATGGGATATCAGATTACCAAATCTTAAAATTTAATATGGAATTCCTACTGCCAAAATTATTTGTAGTTCTCCTTTCCCTAAGTTTTTCAACATACATATCAAAATGAATGTCCCTTTTTTTTTACTCTAATGATGATAAACTCAATGAAATTAAAAAAATCTTTAAGAAAACTAAGCTAACACCATATATCTCAAAATGTCTTCTTGCATGTCTTTTATCTAGATATAGGTCCACTCCATTAAATATTATATCAAAACCAACCTATTTTCAATTCTAATGAAGATTCCTATAATAAATAATATTATGAATGTAATAAATATGGGGTGCATAATATTTTCAAATAACCAGTATTACTTATGAATTTTAGTCAACTTATTATATCCACCAAGTATAGTTCTAATGAAAACCTGTAAAATCATAGCCATGCATGCACTATGTCATTATCTTACAATTATAATGACATTGTTTAAAAATCTCAATCAAGACACTTAGATGTACTTCACTATCAAAAAAACCTCACTAAATTTCATGATGTCAATATGAATTTTAGCTTAGTGCACCTTTATTATGATTTTAATCCTCATTTCAATTCAAGTGAAAAATAATAAAGTGTGTAAATAAAAGGTAATTGACCTATTATTAATACTAATTTATAAAATATGAGTTGGGTGTTAGATTAAATCTCAAAGGTTTCTTTAAAAAATTTTAAATATATATTTATGAAATCATTTCTAAAAAAATGGTTAGAAAATTTATATGAACCATGTCAATATGGATTGAAATATTTAAAAGAAAACTAGATAAGTTTATCATGGTGATACAACTTAAAATAATTCCATACCACAGTATGACTAACTTAAATAATACACCACTTAGATCACTAAAAAAATTTAGAACAAACCTCTTCATAATCCAAATGTATCAATCAGTTTAATAAAATTTAGAAATAACAAAATATAATGATATTGACAACACACATACAATTTAGAATAAAATATACTATATCAACCAACACATCCTTATTAGTACAAAATCAAATAGACTATATCATCTGACACATCCCTAGGTAATAATGGAATGTTTATTAAATCACACTCACATTAAGTCTTCATCCACATGTAATTTGTATGTATATGAAATAAGTGATAATTGACACGTAATAAATTTTTATGATACATATTTGATGTTTTAAGATTTAAATATTCAACTATTTTAATATTTTAAGAATTTCTTATTTAAATTCAAAAAGAGAGCATAGGAAGGAATAAACTTGATTGGTATTCAGTCCAATTTACATAAAACATTTACTTACATAATTAAATTTTTGATATGTTTCATTGATGTGTTGACACATATCCAATACTTCTCTAAGAATAACTAGTGCCTTGTCCACTTCTTGATCAAGTAACTAGATAAGTTTGTTCAAGTTTTATCAATTTTTCTCAAGTTTACTCAACTTTTTGTCAATAATATGCCCCCATTTGAAGGTGAGGGATGGATACATGGGCTTCAATCACTCATATCTATATATAATGTTAAATACCCCATATGTTAGGAGAATGATATATCCAAAACATTAGAGTCTTTAAAATATGACACTAGTATTTTAAAAAGTTGATACAATTTAAATGTAATCAAATATATTCATAATGCATAAGACTCAATTTACATATAAAATATAATACCATATAAAATTCAAAAGAAATTAAAATAATCCCCTCATAGTGAAATTAAGATAGAAATAACTAGAATGTCCTAAATGTGATATATTATGCCCCTAATTTTTTACCTAGGGATTAGGTGGAATTTACATCTTGAACACAATATTTTATAAAAAAATGTAATTATATTATTTTAGATTGTTATTTACAAGGAATTTCAATGTTTTATGAAGCTTTCATGTGTGGTTATGGGATCCAACTAGTTCATGTGAGCCAACTCTCACTTATTACTAACAAAACATTAGGTTAAAATATTGTGGATCAAAATCCAACCAACCCTCCTTAATCTAATAAGGGGTATAGAAGATGATTTGAATCTATGATTGTGAAGTCATCAAAGTATCACCACACCTAAAACTAGCATCTTTTCCATCCTATTACTATCCAAAATTGATGTTTCTCCACATAAAATGCTAGCCCATGAATTTTGGCATAAAGGCTAATGAACATAATCAAGTCCTTCTCATACTTTATGATTATTTTACTATACTATAGTATAAAAACATCAAGTCCTATTAAACCACATCAATCAACATAAGGTCACACATAAAATCCATCTAGGTCACTATTAAATACTATGTATGGAATATCTCCATGATATCTAATAAATTTTTATGACCTTTTCTCAATATTTAAGGTGATAATAACCCTTGCTAACTCATACAATCAATGAAGACTGATCTAAGGCCATGTGGTATCTTCCCCATATCAAGAAAGAGGTGATAATCCCTTGTAGTAAAAAATATAATAAAAACTACTATGTTTTCTCCTTATCATGAATATCAATGAAGTGAAGAAAACCAAAACATGAAACTGAAATAAGAATACTACTACTACCAAAATATTCATTTAAACATTTAACCCAAACTCTAAGAAAATAACTAACTATAGAATGGAATTAGTCCTCTAGCCACCTAGATCCTCTAACATCTAGTGTGACACTTATAATTTATCAATCACAAGGATCCTAATGGACATGTAAGGGATGATGTGGTTGTCAAAATCATAAATAAGAGATGACTTTATAAAAAAAATCATTTTGAAGTTGTTGATTTCCATTGCAAATGCAAATGTATATGTCATTGAATATATTTATCATAAAAACCATAAAAATAAGTTTCAAATCATATATTTAACATTTTAATATGTCCAAAAAATCAAAAAAAAAATATTTTGACTGGTCACATGACTACCTTTACAAAAATAGTGACTAGTAAAAAAAAGCGTAGCAATATAATTTTTACAATGAAAAGTGAAACAAAAAAGATAGTTTTTGATGGTTTTAACTTATAACCTATCCTATTAGAATTGAATAATAAAATAATCTTAACCAAATATTTTCAAGCTATTTTATAATATAAATGGAAAATATTAGATATATTCTTTGTTTTGTAAATGTAAAAAAAATACATGTATGATAATATTTTACCAAATGTTTTCTCTTTAAATATGAAATTAATTCATGTGTATAAATTCATACATGTAAAAAAACATAATCTTTATTTCCTTGCTAGATCACACATGGAAATTAAACTTTGGAAAATTAGATTTTATAATAATAAATTATAGTTATTTACCTCTGCACCTTAATTCACTAGCATACTCTAGGTTGTACAAAGTTTATGCTTTTACAAATGTGAGGCATAAAAATTTGTTGTGAAGATCTCATATTTTTAGAAAATTATATATGTTTTATTCTAAGGATACAAAAATGAAAAAGATGATTTTTTTACTATATATATTCATACAAAGAAAATCAAATTCAATATTTTCATGGTGAATGTCATAGAAATTATCTAATGATGCTCAGAAGTTGCTATTAATGCCTAAAAAAATGCTAGACATATGATAAAATCAGTAGTTTTAATCCATGTTTACCTAAATTAATATCTTTTCCTTAAAATATACTAAGTGATTGTATGTTTTGATCATTGTATTAATGTTGTATGCAAAAATATTAAGGACTTTGTACTAGTTATAGTTTACCCATCTTGGAGTGCTATAGGAAACATATTATAAAAATAGTTAATAAAATTATAGAAGATATTGCTTCTCAGAATACCATTGTGTTCAATCCAGTCTATTTCCTCTTCCATAAGTGTATAAGGTCATTAAAATATGGAAAATTTATATAAAAATCAAGGCTTCGTATTCAATTCTTATGCCATTTACTTTCTCTCTTCTTTATGTGTATAAATTCCACCTGGACAACTTCCTCCTTCATCTTAGGTTTGATACCACTATTGGCCTAGGGAGTAGGTGTAATTTACATCTAGAAAAAAGTATTTTACACAAAATTTAATTATATTATGTCATATTATTATTTATATTTAAGGTGAAATATTTATAAAGATTTCATGGTTGGTTAAGGGATCTGACTAATTCCCATGAACCAACTCTCATTTATTACTAAAATTCCTTAATAAAAAATATTATATATCAAAAACCCAACACCGATTGGGATATATATAATAACAAGAACACACACAAGTATCATGCCCACATACATGCATGGTATATGACATGGAAACTTAGGCACCAAGAAAGTATAATAATATACATGAAATAAATTTTCAATTCAATCACAATATATAAAATACATGATGAGCATCATGCTTAAAAGTAATGAATAAAGAATTGGACTATATAAGCTACTAAATAGACACAATTTAGTGACAAGATATGTTATTAAAACCATAAAAGGATTTCTAATCAAACAACATGATGAAAATATGGCATTGTATAGAGAAGGACACATAAATAAGAAAATGCATGCACACATAAGCTAACATTCACACAAAATAATAAATGTAACCAATTAACAAATGGAATGAGTATATCCATGTGATATACATAATATATAGGTAATTACATGATATGTATTAAAAATTTTAATTTATATGTAACTATTAAAGGATAATCATGGAAAGATATCATTGTGAAAATTACACTAAATAGAAATGACCCAAAGATAGGACATGTTTTTGATGAAAATTCCCCCTCAAGATGTGAGATAAATAGTATGTGTTCTAATATCATATAATCTAAGAATATATATAACACCCATTGAGAAATAATGTGAAAAGCAAATGCATAAGTCGTGGATATGAATATATAGTGTATGTGAATATGTAAACATGTGTAAAAACATTTTAATTTTTTTCTATGTTGTTTAATTATATCCTACCCCTTTGATCATAAAATTTTATAAATCATGTATATACTTAGTGTGATGATGCAATGTGACAAGATGTAAAATGATGCATAGGGTATAACAAATCATAAAAATAAATAGTGCAACATGCATATGTATAAAATTCCCCCAATCATAAGATAATAGTAGCATACCATGATCATATGATATCAATGAATATTTTCTAAGGATTAAGTGAATATATCCTAAGATAATAATAGAAAATAAATATAGAGAGAAACTACTATAACTTATAACAAAAAGAGTAAATCAATACTAACAAAATCCATAAGATAATATAAAAAATAAAATGGAATACATACAAGATTACATAGTACATATGGTTTTACTTGGGAAAACCTTTTTTGGTTTAAAAACTAGTACACAATTATAATGGCCAATTATAAATTCCTTTAGCCATACCTTTAGATTTTAATGCTTAATGGAATTTATCTCCAATGTGTCCCATGCTCTAATTCAAAATCATTATCTTCTCTAAGGAGATCTAGGAGTTTGATATCAAATAATTTTCACCTCATGACTCACATAACTATTAAATTCATCACTTACAGTGCTTACCTCAATGTAGAAAAACATTCATGTGCAAGCTCCTCTTTATAGTACCATTTATCCATGAATCATCTTAAAAATTTATTTATTATTTACTATCTATACACCTACATCATTAGTATTACTTATAGATATTAGGTTTCTAGTCAAACCTATAATGTGCATAACACTAGGAAGGAGTTTAACCCTTTCATCCTTAAACGTCAACATGGATCTCCCTCAACATGTGATATTATAGGCTGAGTTTCTCCTAAGAATACATCATCTATGTTTAAATTCTTATATTCACAAGACCACTCCTTGTGAGGGGTCATATGGAAAGAGGTAGTCGAGTCAATTACGCATAGACCATTAGATGCATAAAATATTGAATTTTTCAAGAATAAATATATCAATCCTTGATTAGAGGGATCTTATTTTTAGATTTATCATTAGATGACTTACCCTTTTTAGTATTTTTATATTTTTAATATTTATTAAAAATCCCCATTTTATCAGAGTTCATTAATTGTCTCTTATATTTTAATGTAGTCTTCAATTTACCTCTATACTTTGAATACCTCAAATTTATTTTAGTTATTTATTTTGAAATACCTCTTACAAAAAAAATCGTCCTTTATTTGATAATCTTAATTAAATTTCCACCTCATTTATTATTATAATAAGTCTCCCATTATGTCCCCAAATATTAATGTTGATGCCATATTAGTTATTTCCATGAATAAATTATCCCAAGATTTGGGTAGAGAACAATGCAAAGTAATACACTTTTCCTCTTCATCCATTTTAATTTCAATAGAAACTAACTTACCATAGTATTTAAATAATTCAAATGTTTAGCTAGAAAATGTCATTCCTTATCAATGAATGCAAATTATTTTGGACAAATAGTTTGTTAACTATATATTTTATCTAATTTAAAGTCCCCAACATCTCCCATAGATCCTTAGAATTTTTCTCAATCTAGACATTTATAAAACTTGATTCTAATAGACAATCTAATTTAAATTTTTCCTTCCTATATATCTTTTTCTCAATCTTCTAACTTCATAGATGCACGTTTCACTCCTAATATAAAAACACATTGATCTATGTCCACAAGAAGATACTCCATCTTGATCTTCCATAACTCAAACTATTGGTTTTTGAATTTTTCAATCTCTTTACCGGTAATTCCTATCATTCTCTTTTAATTTAAAAAATCACATGTATAAATCCCAATTAAATAATAGTGACACAAATATAATACTTATCTCTAACACCAAATGAAGTCAAAAAGGCCTGATAAACTAAAATGAGAGAATAAATACCGATATAATCTTAAGATAACGTAATATTAAATATGGCATACACACAAGATTACATATCACACATGAATTTACATAGGAAAACCCTTTGGTTAAAAAAACCAACAAATTAACTCCTTTATTTTATTAACCCAATTATTTAGAATACAATATTGTACTACCAAGTTATTTTTCACCCCTCTATATATGTGAGTATATATGCACATCAATCGTTAATTGACAAAGTGGTATTACAATACCATGGGTACCAAAACCATGGGATATATAAAACATGGGATAAAACTAGCCAAATACATGCCAATATGGCCCCAAAACATTTACAACACATTTTGGCTCACACTCCAATAGAGTGTAAATCATGGAAAATATACAACACATTTCCAACACTTAAAATAGATCTTACCCCTTTGATGGGAAAAATGTATAAATCATATATATATCAAGTGTGATGACATAATGAGAAAATATTTATAATAATGTGAGGGTATACTGACCCATTAAAATTAATATTCCAAGGTCCATATGTATAATTATCCCCCAATCATAATATGATAACAAATTATCCTTATCATATGACATAGATAAATATGTGGTAAGGCACATAACTAAATTAATATTAAGATAAAAATTATGATGTAAATTGGAAAGTTCACATGCCCCATAGTGTATAATAACTCAATAATATAATCATATGGAAATAAATTTACCATGATGTTAAGCACGAGATTATTAAGAGGGGGGTGAATCAGTATATCATATATCTTATTAATCTTTTTCTTAACCAAATTCCACTTAATCAAACATTCAAGACATGCAATAAAACTCAAAAAATAAACACCACACAAGATAGAGAGAGACACTAGATATAACGTGGAAACCCAATGTGGGAAAAACCACGGAGAACAATCTCAAGTGTATGAATGAGCACCAACCCAAAAAATGTTCGCAAGCACCAACTTGTAGGAGCACCAACCCCTTTGCTGAGCACCAACCCAGCAACTATTCATGAGCACCAACCCACAGGAGCACCAACCCCTTTACTGATTACCAACCCATCAATAATTCATGAGCACCAACCCATAAGAGCACCAACCCTTTTTACAAACATCAATCTAGTAATAATTCATGAGCACTAACCCATAGGAGCACCAACCCCTTTGCTGAGCACCAACCCAGTAACAATTCATGAGCACCAACCCACAGGAGCACCAAACCCTTTGCCGAGTACCAACCCAACAACAATTCATGAGCACTAACCCATAGGAGCACCAACCCCTTTGTGTATACCATAAACCTATCTCTCAATGTTGCTATCTCAACAAATGATTGTTCAATACAACATCTCTTTCCTCTCTCTCACCTTTGCTCTTCTAAGCTAGATATAACAAATACAAATCATATTCATCTCTCACAATTGCTCTACTAAGCTATATATTACATTATCAAATCAACCTCTCTCACTCCGTGTTACAAATGGCTTCTCAAGCCTTAATTTATAGCTTTCTAAATGACCTTTGGCCTTCCCCCTTTGTGACCCTTCAATCCTCATGGAAAATGGCATCAAAATTGTATGACCCTTCATATTCTTGCCTTTGAAAAGTCATGTGGTGACCCTTCATGACCGAAAACATCCTTCGCACCTTTTTCCTTATCTTGGTGACTTTTCATATTCTCAAAGTGTCCCTTCATGAGAAATTTCACCCTTCCTCTTTTGTCTTCACTTAGTGACTCTTGGAATTCCCCAAGATGACTCTTCATGGGAAAATTCATCCCATCCTTCTTTTATATTTACCCCATGGCTCTTTGACTTCTCCATGGGCCCTTCCTTTATCTCATATACAACCAAAAATATATTCATTAATATATAATAAATATTAACTCACATTATGCAAGATATATCTATTACAAACAACATTAAATGCAATGGGGCCTTTATCACCAATAATGCTAGACCTTTGACATCAATGACAATATTTCCAACAATCTTTCCCTTTGTCATTGATGGCAACCTCAATCTTGAAACTTCCACATCCTATCACCTGCATATCCTGTCATTTGAAAACATACAGTAACTCCCCCTTACTATAGCAACTTTTACCTATTCCCTGTACCTATTTCTACACATGTATCTGTACCTATTATTCTCCCCCTTTAACATCAATGGCAAAGGGCCTACTTGGAGCTGACACTTAGATCTCCCTCAATTGATGCTAAACATCAATGGCAAGAAGTAATAGAAATTACTCCCAACTCCTCTCTAGATCTTTGAATGTGTCCTTTGATCATGCCTTTGAGAAGATATATTTTCTAGCTATCTTGGCAGTGGTTTTATCTCTAAATCTCACTATACCACCATTGATCTTCTTTAGAGTAATGAACTTAATTTTATCTCCTATCATATACCTCAAACATCTGCTATCAATTAACCATGGCTGATATTTACCTCTTACATGCAGTGTTGTCTAAACCATCATAGAATATTCAGGTTATTTCTTATGCCATGAACATGTCTAAACCTTCTTCTTGATGAATGGAGCTTTAAAATTCTGATCCTATTTGACTGAATTAAACATGCTTCTACAATACTGAGCTATGTGTTTGAAGTTACACTTGTAGCATACTATGGTCTCTTCAGCAAAGCTTGATAGAGAAGCAAAAGAGTTGTGGCTTCTACTTGACTCTACTTGACTTTCCTTCTCCTTATTTCTGAAATTGTTAGATCTTTTTCTACATTATAATTTCTTGTGACCATATCCATTACAATAAAAACAATATCCATAAAAATAAGACCTGTTTGTATATCTATGACTTGATTGTCTTTTGTAGCTTTATTCTCTCTAGCCTTCTCTATTTGAAATGTCCTTTGTATTCTTCATTTCTCCCCTTTTTGTTTCCTCTTGTGTAAGAGCTTCAGCATAGCTCTTTTTCTTTTCAAAATTGATCCCTGACTTATCTAAATTTCCTTTTTGACTTTCCAATATCTTATTTAGCATGCTAGTGCTATCCTCAAATTTTGAATCACTAACTACTTTATCATTGACTACTTTCTCAATATCTTCTTTTAAAGAGGCAATTTCAATAACATACCTTTGACATTCTTTTCTTGCTATTTCCAAATATGCTATGAGATCTTCATTCTTCTTGGCTTCTTCCAAGTGTGTTAGATTATCAATAATTTTTTTTGACTCCTTTTCATTTTTCTCGATCTGGCGCTTTAATCTTTGATTCTTCTTCTCAACAGCTTTTAATTCTTCAAGGGCACAAATGAGTTCTCCTTCCATATTCACTTCAGATTCCTCCTCTTCTTCTTCTTCTTGATCATCTTCATGTACGACCATGAATATAATCTCTTCTTCTTTTGAATCGCTAACTCCACTATCCTCGATTGAGCTAGGATCCTTAGAATATAGGCTCTTCTTCTTGAATCCCTTCTTCGATTTGTCTTTGAAATTATTCTCATGTGTAGACTTTTCTTATTCATCATCATTACCCTTATTTGGGCATCTAGCTGAAATATGTCTAATATTTCTACAACTAAAACATTTAAAAAGTAATTTTCCTTGATATTTACCTATTCCCCTTTTTAGCTTGCAAATGAAAAGTGCTCCGTTGTCATCTTCATCATCACTGGAACTATTAATTGATTATTTAATCTTAGCTTTCTATTTCTTTGATGTCTTGAATTATACTTCTCTCTTTGAGGTTTTATCTTGTTCTATCCACATCTCATATGCTGTGAGAATACCAGGAAGCTCATCCATCTTTAGCTTGCCTAAATTCTTCATCTCCTTGATTGTTAAAACCTTTGCATCATATCTCATTGGTAGAGATCTCAAAACTTTTTGTACCATTATTGACTCTTCCAACATTTCTCTAAGACCTTGAATCTAATTTATGGTTTGATCAACTCATAAAAGATAACGTGCTATATCTTGTTCTTCTTCCATCTTCAAACATTCAAACTACCTTCTAAAAGTCTGAAGCTTAGCTTGCTAAACCTTTCCATCACATTTGTAAATATTATCAAGTTTTACCCAAGTTTCATGAGTAGATTTACATTGCATAAATTTAACAAATTTAGATTCACATAAACCACATAAAATAACATTTAAATCTTTAGCATTACATTCACTTTCCTTCTGTTCTGTTGGAATAATTGTAGATGTTTGTGGCTCTTCATATTCCTCCACCACTGCTTTCCATATGTCAAATCCAAGGGCCATAAAATAAACCTTCATTATCATGCTCCAAAAATCATAATTTGTCCCATCAAACAAAGGTGCCTTATTTGTAGAAAATCCTTCCTGTGACCCAGCCATCGTGCTTTCTAGATCTACCTTTAACCTGTAAAACTTTTCAAAAAGGAACCTACTCTGATATCAATTGTTAAGCATGAGATATAATGAGAGGGGGTGAATCAATATATCATATATCTTATAAATATTTTCCTTAACCAAATTCCACTTAATCAAACATTTAAGATATGTAATAAAACTCAAACAATAAACACCGCACAAGATAAAGAGAGACACCATATATAACGTGGAAACCTAATGTGGGAAAAACCATGGAGAATAATATCAAGTATATGAATGAGCACCAACCCAAATAATACTAACAAGCACCAACTTTCAAGAGCACTAACCCCTTTACTAAGCACCAACCTAGTGACTATTCATGAGAACCAACCCACAGGAGCACCAACCCCTTTGCTGATCACCAACCCAACAACAATTCATGAGCACCAACCCATAGGAGCACCAACCCCTTTTTTGAGCACCAACTTAACAAGAATTCATGAGCACCAACCCACAAGATCACCAACCCCTTTGTTGAGCACCAACCCAATAATAATTCATGAGCACCAACCCATAGGAGCACCAACCCCTTTGCTGAGCACAAACCCAGCAACAATTCATGAGCACCAACCCCTTTGTGTATACCACACACCTATCTCTTAATGTTTTTATCTCAATAAATGATCATTTAATACAAATTCTCTTTCCTCTCTCTCAGCATTGCTCTTCTAAGCTAGATATAACAAATACAAATCATATTCATCTCTCATAATTGCTCTTCTATGTTAGATATTACAATATCAAATTAACCTCTCTGACTCCATGTTACAAATGGCTTCTCAAGCCTTTATTTATATCCTTCCAAATGACCTTTGGCCTTCCCCCTTTGTGACCCTTCAATCCTCATGGAAAATGGTGCCAAACTTTTATGACCCTTCATATTCTTGCCTTTGAAAAGTCATGTGGTGACCCTTCATGACCAAAAACGTCCTTCCCACTTTTGTCCTTATCTTGGTGACTTTTTGTATTCCTCAAAGTGTCCCTTCATGAGAAATTGTGCCCTTCCTCTTTTGTCTTCACTTAGTGACTCTTGGAATTCCCCAAGATGACTCTTCATGGGAAAATGCATCCCGTCCTTCTTTTCTCTTTACCCCGTGGCTCTTTAACTTCTCCATGGGCCCTTCTTTGGTCTCATATGCAACCAAAAATATATTTGTTAATATCAAATAAATATTAACTCACATTAGCCAAGATATATCTATTACAAACAACATTAAATGTAGTGAGGCCTTTATCACTAATAATGCTAGACCTTTGACATCAATGACAATATTTCCAACAAATGAGTAATTAACTTTCATGTGGCATGGTATGTGCATGATCTATAATCTAAATAAGAAATGTGTACCCATAAGTGAAAAGGGTATAATAGACTCCATAAGACATTTTATTAAGAAAATTCTTAGGTTATTGGTCACTCTAATATCTCAATTCATGAAATACCCATGAGATTGGGTATTCCCTAAAAGGGAAGATGGGGAGAACTACAAACTTTCATCCTCATTTTAGGACTGATCTAGGATTAGTGCAAGGCATGACTATGGGTATTTGACTTCACAAATGGAGTCTATGTGAATAGTCTCCAAGAGATGTACTATTACCACCCAAAGTTCAATATGAGGTTCTTTTATCCAAGTCTAATTATCAAATTTTATTATGATATTTTGAGTATTATGATTTTTTTGTTTCTAAACATAAGGGGAAATCATAGTTTAATCTTAGAAAATAAACACAATAGGGAAGGGAGAGTAAGGTATAAAAGGGAGCCTCCAGGTCTAGATTTAACTCAATGCATTTATCATAGAAACAAGTTAATTCACCATAGTTATACCAATGGAGACTAAGTTTCACTAAAGTTCTACCTCTACGAACACATAGTGGGAAGAGTCTAAGGAAACTAGGAGTATACCTCAAATTTTATCCCACACTAAATATGAGTAATAAGAGTTTATATTAAACTACACAAAAAACATCCTATGGTAATCTATAGATCAATGCATAAATTAATTATACTATAAAAATTAATAAGAGAACTCACATGGTGATTATAATAGCTAAGAACATCATAACCATATCACACGTAAAGTAACAAAGTATTAATCTAATTATCCTAGCATTAACAAGCATTTAGAAATGGAGATGAAATATAATTGAGACACAAATCAAACCATTTATATAAAATAAGAATTATACTCATTAAAAGTGAGTGATGTTGAAAATAATCAATATTGGTCTACTCTATAGTCTAACCAGATGACAGAAAAAGTATGTGAAATCTTAGCTATAATTTGATAATACTTTGAACAAAAATTTGATTGACCACTATATTATAATATGTATTTAACTTATATAGATGAGGATGGGATTCACCTCTAAATAATACAATATTCCCATCCTAGGCCATGATGGACAATCATGATAGTTACAATCATGATTACAAATTCAAAACAAACAAATCCCCTAAAATACTATAAAAGATCTATGGGGGACCACTTAGTTAATATGAGGAGGTAGTTGTGAATATCTAGCTCCCAACTCCTTTGATCAGTATCTTTAGCCTCCAATAAGGTCAAACTCCTTATCCAACTTGGAAATTTTTATTTGGGGCTCTGTCAATATCACCTTGGATTGGGTTTCTAGCCTCCAATAGACTTAGAAGGTTGATTACATTAATACCTAAACCCTATAGACCTAGTTAATACCTATCATGGACTGCATTTATATCTCCAAAACTACCTAAGATCCTTCCTTGTTTTCTTTGGAAACATTCTCCCTCATAACCTAGTCAATTTGACCTAGGTAGAATCCAAATAATCCTTGATCAGGCATGGTGCCATGTAGGTGGAATAACATAGATATATTGACCTCCTTGAAGTATTTCAATA
Organism: Torreya grandis; assembly: GCA_037957365.1. Classification (NCBI taxonomy): domain Eukaryota; kingdom Viridiplantae; phylum Streptophyta; class Pinopsida; order Cupressales; family Taxaceae; genus Torreya; species Torreya grandis. The sequence continues at coordinate 1,316,096 of JARHVA010003841.1, forward strand.
TATTCTTTCTTCCCTCTTCAAAGGGTTAAGTTATATTATGAGACAAGGAAATACACTCATCCATGGTTACCTTAATATTCTTGATGTATGTTTAATACAACCCTAAGTCTAAATTTTGCATTAGTTTCAACTCCAAGAATATGCCTATGTTAATCACCACCTACAACTTCTTACACTTTCCATATATCTCCATAGTACTCTCCAAGTAATATTGAGTCCATTAAATAAATATATTGTTCTCAGTTAGAGTCTCTGATACTTTCCAAAGAACTAAGAAGTGTAGTAATAGGGAATCCTTGACTTGCCTAACTATTTTAATGGGAAATAGCTCTTGACCTAGGATTCCAAGGTCCAAACATGAATTTACATGTCCTTAAGGAGCTTTTATGACATATTATGAGTTTTCTAGAGAGTGGAGAGTGGATCCTCATCCATCCTTTCTTACGTAACAGGAGTAATCACCTTAGTGAAATAAAAATGTCCTAATGGATCTACCAAAGCATTGATTTACCTTTTTATATGAACCTCTATGTTAATGTCCTCTTTGTGCTCCCTGAAGTTTAGTTGAAGCTCTACTATATGTACTAGTCACCTTTGGTAGTAATATTCAACACCTACAACCTTTGGTCCATTCCCTAGGTTGAAGGAGGTGTATGGGGGTGGCCAAGATGTTGGTGAAGGGTGGAAGATGAGGTGGATGGGAATGAAGGAAGTGGAGGGGGTGAACAAGAAAGTAATGGAGGTGAAAGGGGTATGGGAACAAAGGGAGGAAAGGAAAAATAAGAGTATTATGGGAACATTTATGTCTATTACTACTCTTGGGCCATGTTCACTTGAGAGGGAATTACCCCTAGAAGAGGGTTGTTAAAAATAAGAGAATATATTGGTTGGTTATATATAAATCCCATGGTGTTCTCAATAATAGAAAGAGGGGGGTAAGGAGTAATACACTGAGGTGCTATAGATGGGACCAAAGTAACTATTACCATTGATGGAGGAGGCTTTATTAGAGTGAAATTAATTTTATTTGAAGCCATAGTGTGATATTCCTTTCACTTTTTATTGGGCCTCTTACTAGGGTTAGTTATAGATTTTATAGTGGATAGACTGGCCATATAGGGGGATCTATGGATGATGATGGTAGATGACTTAAAATTACTGAAGGAGGTATACGTTTGACCAGAGGAGGCACTAGGATGGTTCTTTACATTAATGGTATGCTCCTGATGGTTTTATCCATGCTCACTAATAAAGATGCACCTAATAGTACCTAGACTAAAGGTAAACCAAAATAAATCATGAAGAGGGTTTTGGGTTGTGAAATAGATGGGGTAGAGGTGAATGAAGAGGTAAGTATGATTAGGAGGATTAAGGCCAAATGTACTTGGGTAAATGATAGAGGGTTTATAGTGGTAAAAATGAAAGGCACCACTTGGGGGGCTTGTGGGAGTTGATTGGAACTTTGAGGTGCTAGGATTAGGAATTAGAAAGTGGTGGGAGGGAGGGATAGAAGGGAGATGGAAGAAATAGGAGTTGTAATGCATGGAATTTGTTTTAGTGAATATTAGGAGACTCATTCTATGTTTTCCATTTGACACCTAGTCACATAAAACTTTAGGGTCTATGCATCTTAGGATTGAGGTGTTGATGGTTGAGTTGGTTACACCTAGGCTACCTATAGTAGAGTAACATAGGTCTGACCCAACCATGAAAAAACTATTTGAGATAGTAGAGAAACTAGAGGTGGATCCAAGACATGAGAAGTAAGAGGAGGTGTAGATGTATCTAGGATAAGAGGAGTAATAGGAGGTAAAACTAAAACTAGAGTACAAGGAAGATAAGGTGGTTAGATGCTCTAAAAATTAGGTAGGAGTTGAAGGGAGAGAATATGGTCCTACTACCTTCTTTCCTTTCTTCTTCTTATTCATCTAAATTAGGGACAATGCATCTTGGTCATTAATGGAATCCAAGTGTATATCATCTTCATCCTCTTTTTTATGATCATAGTTGATTTTAAGGTATGCCAAATATCATGCCAAGTGATCCATGATCATCCCATTAGGGTACCAATGTTAAATATTAGATCTCACTATGGTGAAGGATTCCCTCCTGACCACCATATTTTTGAGGGGAGGGAAGGAATTTTACACATGGTACATGATAGTGATTGGGAGTGGTGGGCATGCCTTTTGATGGTGGCCTATACAAAATATAAAGATACCCTCTACCAGCTAGTAAGTGATCTCCTACTCTGGTAGATGATCTAAGATTAAATATGACAAGTAGAGGGGATACTTAAGGACATCCACAATTTAGATCATGGTGTATTCTATGTTGTACTAATAGTCATGATGTTTATGATAGAGTCCCAAATTACTTGTGATATCAAGAGAATTAGGGCTTCATTCATCATTTTGTAAAACATAGAATTGAAGTACTCATGGATGTCGAAGATGTGGTTCTAGAATTGGTGGCCATATTGTTTATATAAGACCATATTGACCCTTAAGCCCTTAGTAACCCATGTAATAAAATATAAAGGTTTGTAGGAGATCATCCCACAGAGCACATGCACAAATTATCCCATCATATATAAATTAACTCTATCTTGAGCATCCATGATGGAATTGACCAACTTGAAGTTAATCATTCCTCCTATGTCTAAAACTTTAGATCATGTGAGATCATATGGAGGAGGGGCACCCATAGTTAATTAATGTGCAAGTAGTATTGGGAGCTAAACAATAATTTTAATAGAATTATGCTTAATTGAACATCATTTTAAAAGGTGTATAATGTTATGTATTTATTTCCTCCTTGCTAACCCATTTATCATCTAGGTTCTCAACTCAGTTTTGTAGGATGTCATAGATTCATTAGGCCTTTATCCAAGCCTTCATCATTATTACATCATAATATAAGGTTTAATTTGATAATGAGTAATATTCCTTGTAGATATTCCCAAATATATCATCAATCTGGTGCCTAGAGTGGGCTTAGAACACCCAATCATGGACCCCATGCTACAATTAGATGGAGGTGAGGAGGAGGTTTTCAAATAAGTCAGTGTATGAACAAGCCTCTATCTTGGCTATAACTTTTTGATGTCTACATTTATTTTAATACTAAAGGGCATCCTCAAATTTTTATTATTTATCATCATCATAGCTTGAGTCTCTAATCACTTTCTTGAATACATTCAACATGTCATTATATTTCTTGAACTTGGTCAAGCTAGTTGGGAATATGGTATCCTAGTACCTAGACTTAACCTTTAGGTTTGAAGAGTATGTGGCCATTATAGAAATTTGGAGAGGAAATAGTAATTATATTAGTGTTGGAGGCACCAAACACAAGATTACTCTATGAGAAATGGAAATCTAAGATTTGGAGTGCTCTCAAAGGTTTGTATTGGTAACCATTAGTGGGATTTCCTTAGGATTTTATAAATGCATGGACACAACCTCTTATATTAATAGTTTTTGGTAGCTTAATTGATGTAAATTAAAATTTGGGTTAGTTTCTAGATTTACTCTCTTTACTTCTAAATATAGAGTTTAATTTTGAGGTCACAATCCTTCACCACTATTTAAATTTATCAATGGTGATGGGATGTTTTAAATCTATCCAATCAGATCCAAATTTTTATTTAATTGATTCCCAAGATGTACTAGGTATGTTATCACATCTTTTGGAGGTTTCCAAACTAAATCCTAAATTATACATGTCATCTGCTCATTGATCATCATATTAATAGTTTTTACATAGGCATGACTTCATACTCCATTCATACCCTTAAGAAGTGTGAGGTGTCACTTAAGGACATGTGATAATTTATGATTGGTTATTTGGCCTCACATGTATCCCATTTAAACCATTATTAGGCTTTATGTGGACATAAATTGATATGATTTACTTATAAACATGGTGCATTCTGATTAGGATAGGGACTCTTGGGATATGACATCTCTAAAAAGTTTGAGGACTATCCACTCTTACAACTTGGTGCCATGGTGCCTTCTGATTAGGTTGAGATATCTTAAGTCTTGAAATATTTGATAGGTTTAAGGGCTATCCTCTTTTAAAACATGGAAATGTGGCACCTTATTATTAGGCTAAGATCTCTTGGGCTCTAACATGTCTAACAATTCTAGGGACTAGCCACTATGATAACATAGTGCTGTGGTACCTTCTTATTAGGTTGGGCTCTCCTTGGATATAAGATTTCTAATAATTTTGAGGACTAGCTTGTCTAATAATTTATAAATGTAGAAACTTATGATTAGGTTGGGATCTGTTAGGATCTAATATGTTTGATAGTTCTAGAGATTTGCTACTCTGGCAAACTCAATGAAGTGGTGCCTTTTGATTAGGTTGGGATCTTCTAAGATCTATCATCTATGATAGGTCTAGATATTGGCCACTCTGACAAATTGGTGAAATCATACCTTTTGATTAGGTTGGGCTCTCATAATCCTTTAAATTTCTAGTAGGTTTGGGAACTAGCCACTTTAACAAGGAACTAACATGGTGCCTTCTAATTATGTTAGGCCATCTTAGGCTTTGGAATCTCTAATAGGTCCAAGGATTGGTTGTTCTAACAACTTGATTACATGGCACCTTTTGATTGGGCTAAGATCTCCTAAACCTTGATATCTATTATAGGTCTAGGTGATGGTCTCTCTAATAACTCAGTAATGTCAAACCTTTTAATTATGTTGGGATCTCCCAGGTTCTCTTTTAAAACCCACAAAAAAGACTAAAAGGTGGAAAGGGCATGAGATACATTTAATACTTATATTTTATTAATATTTTAATTGGCTATAAAGGGTGATGGGTTTATCACTTCAATAAATGAATGAAACTCCAAGATTTTTTTTTAAATTTGATTTATAATGTTAGTACCCTAATGTAGAAAATAACAATTCTACCTTAGTCATAAAAGCAAATAAGTCTTTCTACTACTAAGGGAAATTGGGGCAACATAATATTCTAGGTATTTTAGTTGAGGTAAAATCAACAAGAATAAAATAAAGGACCCTAGAGCTCTAGTTCCTAGGATTTCATAAGATGGATCCCCATTTAAAATAAAAATGGGCGTGTTGGACACAATAAATGATGAATTTCACTTGGACAGTGATAAAAATCACTCAGAACCGAATCTATTTAATTTCCTCTCCTTCCACATAATATAGATTGTAAGAGGGATGTTTATTCATAATAGAAAATATGAGGCACTAAAGTCTCATAATAGTAAGTGGCATACTTATTTTCTACATTATAGACAACCTCCAATGTGTGAAAGAAGTGATTTTTCATTTTCCATTCAATCCTCAATTTTATTCAAGCAACAAATGTTGGACTGGTTATTAGGCTTCGTATGGGGCATTGATAGATTACTAGATTAGAGGGGAGATAACTAGGGCATTTCTATGCAAATATACAAATGCCTATAGCCCCAAAGAGATACATGTAGTCTTATCCATCACTTTATTCCATTGCAAGCCAAGTTGGAAAGCCTATAGTGGAAATTATTTGTATATATGTTTTGAGGAAGACTAAAAAATTAGATTTTGCATGTTTTTATTATCATTTTATAAGTTTCCCTATGAAAATATCATCATTTATTAGTCTAATGCATTAATGTTTTGGGACCAAGCCAAGGGTGAATAGATGATAAGCAAGCTTTGAAAATCCATCTAGTTGTTGATTTTCTTAGATAATATGGTATTTTTTTGAAACATTGTATTAAATACATCTTGGCGGATATATTAAGTCATGGGTTATTTTAAAATTTGCATATTTATTTTATAATCATTGGCATCTCATATCTTAAATGTAAAAAGTTTCAATTACCATACCTAACATGCATAGATTTAAGTTTTCAACCTTCGGTGTTCCTAATTTTCTAAAATCTTTCTAGGCTCTGGTCATCATTTGGAATAACTACTGACAAGACTAAGCATTAGAGGAAAATTAAAAAATAAAGAGGGTGATAGAGGGGAAAAAGACATAACAAAATAAGACACACAACAAAAACAAACCTATCTAATATATATAGTACCACCTCTTCTTATATTAATCATAAACTATGCTAGAGGGGACAACCAATAAATAGTGCTTTAGGAATTGACTATTAATTCTAAATGGTAGCTCATTACCATCAATATGTTTGAAATAAAAGGAATTCCAACCTAGGATTTCATCTATTTGCTATGGTCCAATCCAAAGGGGATGAAATTTTGAATGTTTTTATTTCTTTTATTGATCCTTATCCCAAATTAGGACTAGGTAAGAGATTTTAAAGTTATTGATCTTTTCTCTCTTATTGAACCAACTTTTGACTATATCTTGGTGTTTGTTAAAGCTTAATAGAGATTCACCCTATGATTTATCAACTGAATTAGGTTGAGGAGTTTTTAATATACCTTATCATCTAGCTACATGAATTTTTACATGAATTTATAAGTTGACAACTCAAGTATAACTTGCATGATTAGATCCAATCCATAAATCAGAAGAAAAGAATACCTTTTAGGTCTTGTTTATACCTGGTGTGTTCTACCCATTGGGATAAATTTAGCAATGCATGTCATTATTTGGGATTTTATATAGCTTATTTATTGATGGTGTTAGTCAAATTATTATCTTGGTATCTGCCAATCCATTCCCTTGTGGGTAGTGATTGGATGAGAACTTTAGCATGATCCCATTATCATAGGCCCATTATGTGAATTCTTTAAATTGAAAGCCAAGATCATTATCACATAAAAAATATATGGGGACAAAAAAAGGGGTGGTTATGGTGTTTTAAATGAAATTTATGACTTCAATAGTGGTTCTTATTTTAGTTTCAACTACCTCAGAAGACCTAGTCCAATATTTTTTGCCCATAAGAATGAACTTATGACTAGATGATGAATTAGTGTTGATGACCCCCATGAAATACAACCTTCATTATTTAGATGGTATATAATTATAAAATGAGATAGAATTAGGATATGTAGATGATATAGACTTATCCATATTGAAATTAGCTTATGGACTTCCTTGTGTATCAAGGGATATAAGATCAGTTTTTTAGCCTCTATCTTTGCCTAAAGGGGTTTTATCTAGGTTTTAGGGGGATAGTATGATTTATCACTATAAATTTGAATATTTAAAGGTCTCTTTAGACCAAAAAAATCACATTGAGATATTCATTATTAACCTTCATAACCAATCCAATTTGTGGTCCATCTAGTTAGGACCCACATTAACAATCTAGGGATTTTTCATAGGATTGGACTTAACAAGTCATCATTGTTGATCCTTAAACTTGGGATTTTTATTGGAAAGTAGGGTCTAACACATTAAATTATATTTAAAATTATATCATACCATTTAGGATTCAATTACCATGAATATTTAATATCTTATATTTAGCTAACTCATTCCCAAGGTTGTTTCTATTTTTCTCATCTATAACTTGAGTCTCAAATATTCCCTTATCGATGAGGAATTGGATGATCTATTGGTCATTATTAATGACCTAAAAATGTGTCACATTATATGAGATAGAGGGACATGGGATGAGTTCTAAATATAACTCTTGTAACTTAGTACATCTTAGGGAGTCAGGTTTTCTACCATAGATGCTAGTGAGTTAGATACTTGGTTTTCCTCTTAGGGGATATGGATGTTATAAAATACATTAAACATATCAATTAGATAACAATACCTATGTTTATACATCATGAGATATGATATATTGAATTTAAATTTAGTCTTAGTCTAGTTGACCACCACTTCAGAATCACTAAATACTCTTATTTCATTATATTTTAATGTAAATTATGGTCCTAGGATTACAGCTTCATACCCCACCATGTTATTTGTGTATAACTACTACCTATATGATGTTAACTTTTTTTTACCAAGGGGATATATAAATATAACACTAGACCCATTAACATGTTTGAAATGATCTTTATCTATATAAAGAGACCATAGGCTAAGTACACCTGGGTTGTGACTAGTTTTATCTTTGGGTGGCTTTGTGATCAATGTGTAGATGCCTAGGTCTAAGGAGATTAGGTTCAAATTTTAATTAATGTTATTGTACTTAATTATTATGTGTTTCATATGAGGTTCTATATATACATATATTTTTTTGGCTACTCTTCTCAAGTGTAACCACATATGGGAGAAATTTATGGCCATATATCCATCAGGGTTTTGGACCAATCCCTACTCAAGAGCATGTTATAGGATTTGGTGATATCCACTACTTGAATGTTAATGAAGTGTTGAATCGTAGGCTTAGAATAAAAATATATGTAGACATTAATTATTTAACTTATCATTTTAACTTTTGACTTGTCTTGATGGACCACTACCTTATCCAAATTTACGGGGACCAACCCAAGCTTCTCACATGTGCCTTCTAGTATCACATTGGTTGAAGATCTTGAATATACTACATATTTAAGTAGATTATTTAAAAAAAAATGTATGGTTAAGAGTAAAGGGATAACCTCCACATTATATTTGTGAATAAGCACATTGGCATGTGATGCTCTTAGTTTTATCTAGGCATATGGGATTGGCTTTTGAGGTAAGTATTTCAACAAATATCTCATTACTCTATGATTTAAGTGAGATCAAGAAGGTTAATGTTAGACTTGATATTTTTCATATCCTTGAATATGCTATTGCACCATTTAATTTTGACTAGTGGGGTTTTTGTTGGTGCCTTAGGTTCTTGAGGTCTCAAATGTGGGGGGATCATTCCTTACATTTTAGTCTAGTGGGGTTACACCATTATAAGGGTGAGTCGAGGTAGTAAGGGGTTGTTATGGTTATATATTTATGAGCAAATAGTTATTATTGTGTTATTTTATAAATGCTTTCACCTCAATAATACACTCCCCTAGCTCTTTTTATTCCTAGATATAGAAATCCATGGTTTTTAACACCATAGTAGTAATAGGGGCTTTAACTAAGTTAGAGGATTTAGGATAATTAAGGACCACCTCATATTATTCCATTTCCTTCTAGAGTCTCTCATAATTAGAAATAAAATATATGTAATAAAACTCCCCATGTGTTGTTGTGTTATGCACTTGACACTAGTTAGGTAAGGATATCTCAAAGATATTGATTTTAGGCAGCCTATTAGATGAAGATTTTGGGGGGTTGTGAGGATGGTAATAGTTAATATTTGGTCTTTGATATGTGATGTTTTTTTTTGAAAATTTATATATGAGATATACTTAGCTACCTATATATCCCAAGGAAGTCATTTTTATGTTTTTGTAGCATTTATTTAATCATGTCTAACTCATTCTTGGTGGAATCTTGAGGTATGGTTTGGATATTATTAGTCATGGTCAACATCACCTAGTGCTAAGTCTAAGGGTTTATATCATGGACCCACAAGTTAAATAAACCTAGTTATTGGTTTGAAGTGGGATGACCTAGTAGGAGCTGATGTGTTATAGGAAGTGAATGAAGCATTGGGGCTTTCTAATAAACATTGGTCAAAACTATCAATGTAGGTATATGTGGTAGTGTACTAGGAGTTGGGATTATTATGTGGCCTTGAGGGTTTAGTTTCATATTTAATTTTATGTCCCCTAAATATGCCAAGGATAATTATATCATGGTTATTTCCCTCCTTAGGAATATGGATATCTAAGGTTATTCACATTCTTATAAATTTCAAGTGTTAGTTGAGGGTTAGGTTGATAAAACATGATGACCCGATTGTACATATTTTGAAACTAGTATTAAAGTTAATAATGGGTTCATTAGGATCAATTTTGATACAATTAAATTATTGGTATAAGACACTATGGACTATCACTTATTTTAATTGGGTGAGAAAATTAGTATTGAAATTGTCCCAACTTGAAATAGAGCCTTTAGGGAGGTTTAGGAACCCATCATATGTTGAGTTCATTAGTGTGAATGAAAAAGGCCTACATGCCACATCATTATGTTATATATTTAGAAGCCTCAAGGAAATTTTTTATGAAGTTATAGTTTATTTTTTAGTTCATCCTACACTAGGGGTTAAATGGGGAAGATACCTCTTAAGATTCTTAGGTAAATCATGGATGACTCCTGAGATGTTAGTGATAGAGCCCACTAACCACACCATCTTAGGCTGGAAATCTAGAAGGGATTGTGGAGATGAATTAATTGGAATAAAGGTAGGGATATATTGGTTGAGATAAGGATTTATATAGAAAATCATGGGGAAGTTATCAATTAGCCTTGATAAGACCTATCCCTAGAAACAAGTGAAGTAGTATCTAGTATGCTCAACAACAAAATAGAGGTTTGCACATTATTATCAATAATAACAATCTCAACATAATCATAAAATAAAACTAATGAAAAGTGTGAAGTGTTCTAATTAGGCCCTCCTTCTACCACTATTTGTTGGTCACTCTAATCTCTAACTTTATGAAATACCCATGAGATTGGGTATCCTATAAAATGGAAGATGGAGACAACTAGAAACTTTTATCCTTAATTTTAAGACTATTTTGGGATCAAGATAGGGCATGGATGTAGGTATTTGAATTCATAAATGGATTATACATGAATAGTCTCCAAGAGATGTAATATTACCATCAAAATTTAAATATGAAGTTCTTCAATCCATGTCTAATTATCAAAGGTTATTATGGGAATTTGATTATTATGATTTTATATTTCTAAACACAAAGGAAAAGGGTAGTTAAATATTATAAAATAAAAAAAAAGGGAGGGGAGAGTAAGGCATAAAAGGAATCATCCAGGTCTAGAATTAACTCAATGCATTAACCATTAAATCAAGTAACCTTACCATAGTTATACCGCTGTAGACTGGGTTTCACTAAATTTGTACCTCTAAGAACAAATAATGGGGAACATCTGAAGAAAATGGGAGTATGCCTCAATAATTAATTAGAGTGTATAGTAGTCTACACATAAACACCCTATGGTAATTTGTAGATCAACACATAAATTAAAACTTTTAGAAAAGGAAAATGAGAGAACTCACATAGTGATTATAAAATCTAAGAAAAACATAACCATAGTGCACATAAATTATCAAAGTATTAATCCAATTATATTAGAATTGAAAAACATTCAAAAATGGATAATAAAAATAATTGAGACATAAAACAAACACTTTGTAGAAAACGTGAATTGTTTTCATTAAAAGTGAATGTTGTTTATAATAATTGATCCTACACATAGAAGTTAGATACTAGGTTGATAGAGGCGATCTAGTATGAAAAATATATGATAAAAATAGTGATGAAGGAAGGAAATAAGGTGAAATAATCCTATAAGAGTTAGTTCACATCAAGTTCACTAGAATGTGTGAAATTAGAAATACATCATGTTTATAAATCAATCTTGGCTCATAGAAGATAGAGCATACATACAATTTTGATTGGGAATACATTTGTTAAGAGGGAGAATGACCAATATGGGGATCTTCTAGACTTGATTAGGGGATCACTTGTCATAATACACCATGATAGGAATGGTTCCAAATCCTATAGTCTAACACAATCATAGAACAATCCTAAAAGATTCATATGTTTAATGTTCTCATTATTATAATAAACAAGAAATTAAATATAATATAATACACACCAAACCTTATGGCATAAAGTCAGGGTTAGAAAAAAATTAATTAAACCAAATATGCATATAAGATATATACTCGCATCAATGTATATAAAATTTTAATGCATGGAAGAAAATCACAATTGCATTATCTATCTACTCTTATAAATGAGAAATAAACTGAGGAACACTTACCTTTGAAGATGAACCCACCTAGTCTCAATATCTCCATTGGCCAAGATGATTCAGAAGAGATTGTTTTGCTATGTCAAGATAACAAATACAAATCAGCTCTATGTTATACATCTTATCTATGCATCCAAAATAATTCTCCACAAGATAAGATATGTATTTCCAAATAAAGTATGGAACCCTAAGATTTATTCCTCTAGTATAATGGTTAATAAGTAGATGTTTTTTCACACTTATTATTTAATTCTTTTCTTATAAATTTTTGGAAATTGACTTGTATATATAGGTAGATCTTTCCCTAAAATTTTGAATATGTTAGCTATATAGGGTCGACCCAGTCGAACTTGTACATTTTCAAGAAATAAATCACTAGGTCATCTCAATGGATAATGAAACACCTAATTATAAATATAGTACAGGGTCCACCCAGTCAACCTTGTATAGTAATCAGAGGCTAAAAACTATACAAGGTTGACCTAGTCAACATAGTAAAATCAATTAGTAAAAGGGGATCAAGGCAAGAATAAGGAGGATGAAACATGAAAAATGTTTGGAATGGGTACAAATGGGAATGATAAAATTAGGGTAAATTTTTTCTAGGATATGAGTGTGTATATGGTAAGTGGAAAAATGGATAATAATTTTACAAAGCAACAATGGTCTACCCACCCCTTTCCCAATGCTCCCCTTAAGGAAATCACTTAGAGATATTAAGACTTGATGAGTTCATAGAAGATACAAAGTGTCATTAATAAATAAAATTTTGGAAATATTATGTGTATACATATACCCCACATGAATCTCATCACATGTCATGTAAGTACAACATAGGATGGTGCTTCAAGAAATAGAACATGATAACACCCAATGCTAATGCTAAGTAAAGTGCAATAAGAAACAAGTACAATAAAGGAAATCATACAATTGAAAAAATAATACTTTACTTAACTTAGTGTTGTAGATAAATAATTAGATAGCAATAAATGTGAAGGTGTCTAGTTTTAAGAACACTAGGTGAACCTATAGAAGTTAGTGTAAAAATAGCCAAAAACCAAAAAAATTATAATATGGTGATATGATAGTGTAAAATATTCTCTACATAATCATGAATCCAATTAATTTTATGGTTCTAAAAATGGATCATTAGAAATAAAGATATAAGCAAAAGAAGGAATTGGTAGGAAAATAATTAAGGAGGACCAAGGTAGAAGTGAATATGACCAATCATATTATTGATGTCTTAGATATATGAAAGGTTTAACATGTATTGGCTAGATGGGTTACCCCATGCAGTAAATTATAGGTCACCTCACATGAAAAAATGGAGAGAGGAATAGATAGCATCGGTCATTCCCCATATGATAACATTGTAGATGGTGAGACACATAGACATAGTGTGGCATACATATTTTCACATAAAAACTATATGGCTAAGACAATACATAGTTACACTAGCTATAACAAGGAAAAAGGTGATTGGACACTATAATTAGTAGTGAGAGCCACATCTAATGGCATGAGTTTCACAACAGATGGGCTTACCTCATCTAGCAACATCGATATTGATACCTGAGTATTAGGCTCAACATGTGAGTGATCCATGGGGGAAGGAACAGATTAGGGATATTAATGATGAGTCTAACACTAAAACCATGTCATGAGTGACCATGGAATGTATGAGTAGGACATGGAGTATAATAAGAGAACAGAGATATGAAGGAGAGAAATGTAAAGGAGAGAGATGTGAAGGTATTAGTATCATAGATACCACCACTAGTTCTATAATGAGATGAGCTACAACCACCAAAGACATGTAATCAATAAAGGTAGGAGGATTAGGAGAGAATGGAGACTATCACCATCCTTGATGACTAGTAGGTGAGCTAGAGGAGAGTTAGATTACAGAGAGGCCACTCAAGAATCAGATGAGGCAAATTTAATCCATGATAGCTAGATTAAATATGAGAAGGCAACCTAAAAATGAAGTGCTAGGAGGCCACATGAATGGAGAGATTCTTGTAGTTGATTTCATGGATTATGAAACCATAGTGGCCAAGATATAAATAGGTAGTAAAGATGATTAAATTGTTTCTTAAGTTT
>JARHVA010003841.1:1335000-1375000 GCA_037957365.1 Torreya grandis
CACTAAAAGGTTTTTTTATTCTCTTCTTCTAATCTACTAGCCTACCATACCCTAAAGGACCTCGTATCTACTATGAGGTAAAATATGGATTTTTATCTTTGAATAAAATGAGATGTGCTTTAAATCATGTACTTTAGTTTGATTTAACTTTTAAGAATATTTTTGCCTTTTATATCATTGCCTTTTGTAAAATATTTTGGATTTTAACTTTTTTATGGATTTTGAAGATTCCTCTTCCATATGGATTTGGAATGAGAAATAATGAGATATGTAGTGATACACATTAATGAGATTTCGTCTAAGACTAAAGGAATCTAAGTAAAAAAAATATAAAGACTAACTAGGACACTTAGGCTTAACAATGAACTAACATGTGATCTCAAGTCTCAATCATGTATATGACTAGTTTGAAAAAAAGAAAAAAGGGAAAAAGGATATCCAAATTATAATGGTGAAAGGAAATTATAATGAGATGTATTATTTTCTAATTAATCACATGGTAAAAGGAGATAAGAACCAAAGGAAATAGAGTTTTTATATTCAAGTCATAATGAAAAATATCAGTAAAAAATAGAGATAAGAAAGAAAATAATTGTGAATACACAAAAATAGAGTATTGATAAAAACTCAAGAAAGAAAGAGAATAAAATGATAAAGAAAGACAATCATATGCAAATATAAATTACAATATAATCAAGATATAATACCAAAAAGTAAAGAATCACCATATAAGAAAAATAGGAATTTGACATAGTATCAAATTCCTATTTTTCTTATATGGTGTTTCTTATAACAGATAGATAAAAATAAAACTAGATCAAATGTCCAATAAAAATGTAATTGTAAAGGAACCATGAAAGTAATAATAAATAATAATAAATCTACCCATATATAAAAATAAAATTGGAGCACATGTCCAATAAAAATGTAATTATAAAGGCACCATGCAAGTAATAATAAATATTAATAAATCTACCCACACACATTATCCAATACATCAGATAAATATTTATGATGTTGGATATGAATTTGTGCTAATGTATCATCAATCTTAACTAAAATTTGGGAAAAAAATTCTCTTCTAATCTCTTCAACTAAAAAATTAAGAATACTCAATGGATCACGCTAAGGAAAATTAGGAAAGGGATTCTTGGGAGAATGTGTGGGAGTAGGAACTATGGGAGATGTAGGAATCATTAATGGAAAAGGATCCATATGTGAGGGACTCATGGGTGCATAAGGATCCATGGTGAGGGAAGGTCCATAGGTGAAGTAATAATATGTGGAGGAATAAAAGGTGAAGGGACCACAGGAGGGGATGAAACAAATATATGTGGAGCCATGGGAGAATAAGTAGAAGACTTATTATGGGAATGACCTATTGGAGGAATATAATAAGGTTTGGGAATATCTATAAGGTTTTCCATAAGGTTTTGTTAAAGGATATGGCAATGATTGGTGTGATGGGTGTCACATTGGTGCCATAGATAATACACCTCATCATACTTAGGCATATATTCAGGTATAACCTTTGAGGGAGGCATGTCTTTGTTTGAGGAAGGAGTGGAAGGATGAAAAGTATAAATATACTATCACAACATGTGATAATGGGTAGAAGAATGATTATCTATCCCATTAAAGAAACAAATATGCTTGTGACTAGCCTTAGAAGATGAACTAATGAAAGGAGGTATAATAGGAGCGGAAGAAGCTAGACAGGATTCACCAACCCATTTGGTGGGAAATAGAGACATATTAGGAAAGGGAACCAAACCATCACTAATAGAAGGTAGTGATGGAGGAGGAATGGAACTAGGATCCATGGAAGAAACAATGGGATGAGAGTCAGGGGTAGGATTAACAATAGTAAGAGAATGAATAGGCTCAACTATAATAGGAATAAAAATGGGATCAACTATACAAGGATAAATAATGGGGAATGATAAGGGCTATAGTAAGAGAGGAGAAATATCTATAGAGGGTCTAATGAGGGTTAGAATAATCTCAAGAGTAAACCAACTATAGTGTTTAAGATATATAGTAATGTGCTAAGGCATGGTCATAACATGGTCTATGAGCATACTCTTATGAGGTTCCTTATAAACTTGAGGTGTTGCTTCCATATCTACCCTATAATAAAGAGGAAAAATTCTAAAACTAGGAACTATAAATGAAGGAAGATAGTAAGATACATGAAAAGACTCAAGTAAAGAAGAATGATAACAAGTAATCTTGACATCACAGGAATATACAAGACTGCCTAAGAATGGATAATCTAAAGATTAACCATCTTCATACTCTGGTGTATGAAGATCAATTACATAAGTAGGGATAACCTTGTCATCTAAAGAAGTGTGTTGAATAGAATGTCGAGTCTTGGTCAATACTATAGGAATATCATCACAAGGAGGCTTGAAATATTGATGTTGTAAATAATTAAGAAGCTATGAGATGAGATGAGGTAAAGATCAAAAATTTTAATCATTAAGATAGTCTCATTGGGTTCATCATCATCAAAATCTAAGAGGTTATTATTAATGTTCCAAATGAGTTCAGGATGCCCATTGTAACCTCAAGTTCAATTGACAAGAAAATTAAGATGCTGAGACTCATAAAATGGAATGTTGGGCATAGGTTGAAGTGTAGGAACAGTTAAGACACCATGGTCTTGGAATTTTTTGAAATTCTCAAGATTAGTGCCACCTTGAATCCTACGAATGAATCTATTATGAAGAAATTAAATGTATTGGTAGGCAAAAAAAGAAACAACTCTCATATGATGAGTCCACAACCTACCAAGAAAGGCATTATAAGAAAGGGGATAGTTAAATATCATCACCTTCACATGAATAGTGATAGGTGGGATAGTGATGGGAAGCCACATATAATCTAGAGGAGGCATTTGCCTTATATCATATCCTTGGTAGGTGTTACATGTAAACTTGAGATTACATTATGAATATTCAAGGGACTTAATGAAGTTGAGAGAGGAAACACAGGTTCTAAAACCCTCATAAATTAATACATGCTTAACTTGGATATCACCTATTTGAATAATAGTGAATAAGGTAGGATCATTTGCATGAAAAAAAATCTCATCGAGAATCATAGAATCTATTGGAAATTTTAATGAAAGAAAAGTATCTATAGTTTCATCAATGTTGAAAGACATATCTTCACATTATTGTAATATACTATCCTTAGATCTAGATAAGGATACCTCTCATCTTGCTACGGGAGGATGAGGGGAATTCATATCAAATAATAGTTACATAATATAATTTATATGATGTGGAGAAGTCTTCATAAGCTCAAGGAATGGAATTTAGGATGGCATTGTTTTAGTATTTTTTTTCTTTTTCAATGTGGACAAATTAGCTACTAAAAAGAAAATAAATGCCAGGTTTTTAATATTACTTGGAGATGAAGATTGGTTACACACCATTGATCAAGCTTTTTGGGAACTTCTCTTTGGCTTGGGAGGAATGACCTATAAATCACACTAACTCACAAAAAATGGATTAATAGAAAAATGTGTGGGTTACCTAGTATGAAACCAATCCCAAGAAGTGATATGTTTCCTTGGATGAATCTCAACCCATGTTTAACATTCAAGTTTATAAATAAACATGAAGTTACAAATATATTATATAGATAATATATAAATAGACAATGCCAAAGATATCTAATCTATAGAAAGATTAATATGATCAAATTAATTATCCTAGAATTTAGTAGCAATATCAATGTCTTCTTGAATTACAACCAATTTTTAATTAATGCTTTCCTAATTAGGGATGAAAACTATAATAAAAAGACCTAATTCTAATGCAATGTCACTTTGATCAATGAAAAATGGTTGCTAAACAATATGAAGATCAACTATGATAAAAATATCATGCACTAATCCAAGTAGAGTAATCTACATTTAAAAGATAGATTTTTAGAAAACAAAATGCTAGTTTTGATAGATTTTTAAGACTAAAAATGTTATGAAAATAGATTGTAAGAATGTTTTGAAATTTTATCAAGGATTGATGTGGATCTTATAGGATTGATGTCGATTTAAATGGATCAATGTCAATTCTATGTAAAATACTAAACTTTAAAAATAAACTATAATAATGACTTATATTATTGATAAAATAATTAAAACTAAATGCAAAATAGTGATAGACAGACACAAAAGACTATAGATTTAAAATGTGAAATAATTGAAGTATAATACTAATATTTATGGATGAAAACAAACTTGGAAAGATGAGTTAAATAACCTTTAGAAATCCTTTGATAATCTCTCAAGTAGAGATTCCACAAGATAGAAAGATGTTGGTAATGTTCATACGTAGGTTACAATGAGATTTTGATAGAGTTTCAAAGTCTAAAATCATATTTACCATCTCTCAAGCCATGGAGGTTTGCTATGTATTTATATATCTACATTGATCCTAGAGAATCAGCATTGATCATGGAGGATTGACATCGATCATCATAATTTGGTTAAAAGTTGGCCTAGGTAGTTTCAAACCACATGGCAAACTAAGTGAATGTCACACTATGTTGTTTGAATAGGTTTTTAATGAGGGTAAGTTATTGGAAGGGTTGTTATGATATTAAATTGGTTTTATTTTTATTTATTTTTAGGATTTTATGGTTAAGAATGGTAAAAATGGGGGTTAATTAATGTTTAACTATAGTAATTAAGTCTAATTAACCTATGTGGTAAAGGTAAATGGGTGAGGTGAATGTAATTATATTAAATAATTATGAATTGGGGGCCATAATGTTAGAAATAACATAATAATGTGATGATACACCAAGGTAATACACAAGCGTGTATAAAATTGGCATCTATATTTTTACCTTTTTGTGGAGTGGTATGTAATAGCAGGTCATGAGATAAAAACTATAAGGTATAATGCCATAGGTTTATTGTGAGAATGGAACCCTCCCTCAAACTAGGCATCGAGAAGTGAGACAAAATGGATGATGGGTTTGCAAAAAGATGAAAGTTAAAAACACAATGGGGTGAGTGGGAATAGACAAATCAGTGATATCAAAAGACAATCAAAAGTGAGGATAATGCAATGAAGCTCCAAAATTTCACTTAATAGAATAAAAAGTAATGCAGGTGGTTATGCCTTAAAGAGTAAATTGAGTAATAAAATGCCATAGCTAAAATAGGTGGGAATAAGTAAAGGCTAGAAAAAGAATAAAAGATAGGAATGGTGAACCATAGCATCTGGTGTACGTATGGTGTATGCATTACCTATAGATGAATGTTTGCAAGACAAAATATACCCTTAAAATCTTATAATAGAAAGATGCCAAAAAATGGGATACACTTGTAAGGAGATTGGGGGACTAATAATGGGTCAAAATACTCAAATCAAAACTGTAATAGGAAATAGACTTGGGATAGTTGAAGAAAAATAAATAAGATGGGGCTTGGGAACTAAACTAGAAGTATGTTAAATGGTCCATAAGTTTTAAAAGTTCAATAAACTAAGACAACTGACATTGATCTGAAATAGATCAATGTTGATTCAGGGGATTGACATCAATTTAGGTGATCAATGTTGATCATGAAAAAGGATATATGTAGGCATCTAACATGGCATAAGGCTCATTTAGTTATCTATGTGATAACCTTACAAGTTGATGTGAGAGATGATAGAGGTGAGTGGGAGTGGATGATTATGATGATGACCACTATAGTATGAGGTAGGCATTATGTTTTTTTGGCTAAATTTATTAATTTATCTATTTACTATGGTTTTTTACTTCAGTATAAAAATTTGGATTTTTAGGAAAATTATGGGGAGAAAAGAAGGGTAGGTGGATTTTTCATTATTTTTTGTATTCTAGGAATGTACGACCTAGATATATTTTTTGGTTTAATGGAATTGGCATCAATCTATGAGGATCGACACATGATCGAATGGATCAACCATGATCTCTAAGGATCATTGTCAATCAAGGTCAAATCAACATCGATCCTGAAAGGATTGATAGAAAGTAAAAAACATAGGCTTTTGATTAACTAAAAAGATGTTTTTGATAGGCATGAGAGCTAATGATGATGAAGGATAGGGTCCCTCTATTTTTGTCATAATTTCAAGAGTTTATGAGTGATTTTGACTAGGTTCATCTCGAGACATTTGGATTCAGAGGGATTCACCATTATCATTGTTTCCATAAGGATATTCGTATGATAGTGGCATTGCTAGAGTGGTGGGATTATATCACCAACACTTTTTTATTACCAATTTGTGAGATGATAATCACTATAGAGGACATCCACCACATTCTTTGAGTACTAATTCTAGGTGATCCTATATATACTATAAATGAGGTAGGGCAAGCAATGGTGTTGACACAATTATATGATGAGGATGCATTAGATATTAGTTTCTTTATTGGGGGATTATCCTTCTAGCCATTATATGACCAAGATCCTATGGAGATACTAGTACTAATGATGATCATGCTAACACTAAGCTACTATGTTCTACTTGATTCTGGGGGAGGACATCTACCATGGAGTTTTACTAGTGTTATAGAAGACATGGTGAAGTTTCAAATGGTTTCTACTTGGGCACCCATACTATTGGGGTAGATATATAAGGAGTTATATATTTGACATATTTGACATATATTAGGGTCTAACATTACATTTATATTACATTATTTGGCATATGAGCACATTTATGTGATTTGTCCCATAGGGACCCCATGGACTAGATTTGGAGAGATGGTATACAATGTAGGTTTCCTTTGGTGGAAGGAACACCTTATTGTTCCATATACAGATAGTGTAGGGTGATATCTAAAACACTATTGATATGTGTTCATAGGCTTACAAGTAAGAGATGTTATCTAGATGCCTTTTATAGACTATTTGGCAAGGCCTAGTTTAGTGGTAGAGACAGGTGATGTTGCCTAAGAGATATGGGTATAGGGATGATGGCTAGAGTACCTCAAGCTATTTTATTTTGAAAGAGTCCATCATTATTTTGGATTGATATAGGATGTTTAATTTTCTTTGTGAATGTATAAGTGGTAGGATATAGAGCTAGACTAGCCTACACCTAACACTATCATGATTTTGATGGGGCCATAGGAGGATCCCATGGTGAGTGACCTAGATGACATTAGGTATAATGATGATTACATTGTGTGGTTTATAGTTGAGATCGAAAGGATGTATGAGAGATTAGTCAGACCATAACATAGGGTGACTATTGAGGAGGTGAGGGAGGCTAAGCATGATGAAAAATAAGAGGCCCCAGATGCACACATGGAGGATTAGGAGGGCCCTAATGCACATATAGAGGATGTACCACTACAAGACACCCCTACATATGATCCTATAGATATGAATTTTGTTATTTTAAAGAGGGATTGTCTGAGGGTTGAGCTACATGAGGCTCAGTTAGCCTATGTTACATTATAGGATTAGATTACCACATTATAGAGTGATCTAAAGAGCACGAGAGGTCATGATGACCAAGCCATATAGGAGAAAGATAGATACAAAGTAGAGCTAGAGTAGATGAGGTCTAATTTGGTAGAGATACTTGATTTAGACATTGTAAGAGCCAGTATTGCACCTCTATATATGGTACCACTCTAAAGGTATAAGGATTTACTTGTTGAGATGTCCTATTATGAGAGGATTGTATAGAGATGACTACCAAATGTAGCCCAGTTTGCTTCATATGTGGCTAGTTATATTATATCATGAAGGAATCTTGGGGGGTATACTAGTAGAGGAAGTGTGATGAGTCAAGGAGGGGATGATGAGGGAGGTTATAGCATTCAACTCAGTAGGATTGATTTTACTGAGTAGATTATACTAGATGGGCTAAGAGCCCTATTGTATTTGTATTCTGACATTTTTATAAACCTTTGATATATATATATATATATACATACATATATACATATATATATATATATATATATATATATATACATATATATACATATATATATGTATATATATATGTATATATATGTATGTATATATAGATGTATATATATATATATATATATATATATATATGTATATGTATGTATATATATATGTGTAAATATGTACATATACATATATATATATATATATATATATATATATATATATATATATATATATATATATATATATATATATATATATACATTTTATGTTTATGGATGGATCATGTGTATTTGTTTATGGATTTATTGATGGCTATAAAATATGTTTTTTAATTTTGATTATTGTTATCATGTATTCTATGGATGAACTATAGATTTTATATTTTATATCATGAGATGAGTTTTTATTAATGGATTATGGCTATGGATGATGCTAATTTTTTATATAGATCATTATTATACTTATAGATGTTTATGGTTTTTAGATGCTTGAATGGAAATAAATTATGGATTCTAGATTTATGATTAATGATGATTATTGATTATATATAGATTTTAATGATTTATTGTGATGGATTTATGGATTTTAGTGTTTATATATTATTTATTTGCATGTCATTAACTTGGACGATAACCAAAAGATAACCTCTCATATGCATGGCCTATGCATCATTATCTTGTTGATGAGAGATATTGACTCAACCTTTGTTAGCTAAAGCTTTAACCTTAGGCAAAGACAATATGATTTTGGTAGGATGGGGGATGTATTGATTTAGAGATAACATTATTCACCTCATATTTAAAAATCAGTATTTATCTTTTAGAAATCACATTTTATGCCAATGAGTAGATTGATCAACACGAGAAGACTACAATTAGAAAGCTGATCAATGCAAGAAGTTTTTATGGGATATTTTATTAGTTTTATTTATTTTTTAGGGATTTAAAGTGGCATAATTTTTTAAACTAATCAGCGAAGGAATTTTTTTGCTTGGTAGCCATCCTTCAAGGGAGTCATCTACATTTTAACATTTTTACATAGCTATCCTTCAAGGGATCAGTCTATTATTTTCCATTATATTTGATTACAGTTGTCCTTCAAGGGATCAATCTATTTATTTATCCCATTTTGTTACTTTTTATTTTCACTACTTACTTGATTTTGGATGCCACAGATAATAATGCAAGGTTTGGCATAAAATTTACCTTAGGATAGTTTTCATGAATTTGAGACGAGATGATTGTGTTATCTTTGGAAATTAATTGTATTTAAGAAATACGGGAAATAATGATATAGGTTTTCTCCCATTATAGGTGAAACTTATCCATGAGAGAATGTTATGTATAGAATCAGGGTATACATATTCAAGGTTGAGGTTATAGTTACTACTAGATAACCACATAACTCTCATATCATTATTTGGTATTTTGGGATAAAGGGATATGATAATATTTGAGATAAGCTAACCAAAATGAGCTAATATCTATTAATTATAGATAGGGCATAGATGAAATGCATTAAGAGGTTCTCATTCTAGTTTACCATTAAGAGAAGCCAAATGATATGCTCCTTATCTATATTTATGGGTTATGATGTATGGTCCAAGCCAATTAAGAGAAAATTTACCCCTTTTACTTCATTCCATATTAGTGACATGTTGATTTTATTTAATTACAAGGTATCTAATATTAAATTCTCATTCTCTTATATGTTCATTATATGCTCATTTTAGTTATTCTTGATATATATGAAGGTGATCAAGGGCTGCCATATGATGGTCATCTAAGAGTTTGAGCTAGGATAAATGCTCATAATGAAAATCCTAATTAGAAATGATGTTTTTAAGAGAGTAATTAATATAGGTAATTTTGTCTTCTAGAGGAAGTAGAACTTCCATACCATAGAATAAGGAAAAAGGAGTAGCACCTGCAGGGGTTCAAATACTAGTTTGATATGCCCATAAGGTGAAAGGGATGCAAAAATGCTAATAATTTTTGGATTCATTAACAACTTTGGTTAGGATTTTGATTAGTTTTTTATTATATGCTTCATCTTGACCATTGGCTTGGGGATAGTAAGGTGAGGAAAAACTTAATTTGATTTTAAATGAGTCACATAGTGACTATACTTTCTTACTCTTGAAAGATTTCCTATTAATTGTTATTATTTTATATGGAATTCTAAAATGACATATAATTTGATGGTGGATAAAATACACAAGATTTTATACCTTGGTCAAGATAAGTGGCATAGCTTCTACCCAATTGGTGAAGTATTATATAGTGGTAATGATGAAACTATGATGCTAAGAGGACTTAAGGTTGATTTTCCCTATGAGATCAAGCCCCCATTGGGAAAATGACTAGAAATACTTTAATACCTACAAGGATTTACTAGAGAAATGGGATAATTGTGTATGCTACTAACATTTTAGACACTTCTTAAAATATTCATAACAATTTTGATTCAGAGTGGGCCAATAATAGCCTAGACATAAGATTTTTTTAGCGATTACATGACCACTAAAGTGTCCACTGCATAATCCATTATGTACTTCTTCGATAGCTAATGTAGCTTCATGTTTTTGAAGAGAATGAAGAATAATACCATCAAAACCATGATTATAGTGAAAAACCCCAAATATAGTAAAGCGGGTAGATTTCTGTTGGAAGACACACTTGGCCCCTTTGGATAGATAGGGAGGAGATAGTCTTATAGACAAATGAGTAAATATTTGTGTGTACCATGGATCCTCTATGGTTTCCTTGATATTATTAATAGATGGAAGATTATTTTTAATGTAAGAAGCCTGGTTAACTTGATGGATAAGGATAAATAACTTAGACTCTTGGGATGAGGATGGGATAAAAGAGGTAAGAGATGCCATAGTATCAAAAAAATTATTAGTTGATTTATGAGTAGTTTGGATGACATAACATTCAAAATTAGATAAGAGTTGGCTAACCAAGGTCTTATATCTTTGGAGGATATCACTCCTACATTGATATACACCAGTAATTTGATTAATGACTAGTTAAGAATAACCATAGATATTAAGGGATCTAATTCCTAATGCAAGGGTAGTTTGGAGGCCTATGATCAATGCTTCATATTTAACCATGTTATTAGTGAAATAAAATTATAATTACAAAGATAAAGGCATAGGAATAACTTGATGAGGGATTAATATAATTCCTACACCACCTCACTCACATTTGGACCCATAAAAGAATAAAGTCATTTGATATTCTAGGACTAATTAGGAATTAGATATGATAAATTCATCAGGAAACTCATAACTGATTGGTCAGTTATCACTAAGAGGTGCTTCAGCCAATTGATCAATAATAATTTGATGTTTAATATATTTTTAATAGATAAATTCTAGATTAAACTTAGCTAGAAGCATGATCCATCTAGACATTCATTGATTTTGATAAGGTTTAGAATGCATGAATTTAAGGGAATTGATAATCATAATTACATACATCTTGTGGCTAAGTAGATAATGGCAAAGCTTAAAATCTATAAGGACCAATGCTAGGCATATATTTTTAGAATATGGATATTTTTTTTCATATTTTATGAGGGTATGACTTATATAATAAATAGATTTTTCTTTATCATGCTTGTCTCTATGAGCAAGCATAACACTAAGAGCATGATCTGTAGCTGAGATATAAAGGAAGAAACATTTCCCTTTCTTAGGTGAGGTGAGTACTGGAGGTCATAAAAAATAGTTTTTGAGTGTGTTAAAAGCTTCTTAACAATTAATATCCCACACAAAGTGACTATCCTTTTTTAATAGATGGTGGAAAGGTTGCCATTAATCAAAAATTTGGGAGATAAAATGATGGATGGACTTGAGCTTGCCCTGTAAACTATGTAACTACTTAAGGTTAAATAGAGGAGGCGTTTCTAAAATAGCCTTGATTTTAGTGGGATCCACTTTTATTCTATGAATACAAATAATAAAATCTAGGAGTTTACACATCAAGACACAAAAAATGCACTTTTTTGGATTTAGATGCACATGATACCAAAGTAGATGATCAAAAATAACCAAGTAGGGATAAGTGGTCCTTACAAAATTTTGACTTCCCAAGGAGGTCATCTGCATAGTCTTTGATGATTTTGTGGATTATGTCATGAAATATATAAATCATGGCCCATTGATAGGTGGCTCCTATGTTCTTTAGGCTGAAGGACATAACATGACAATAGAAGGTTCCCTAAGGAGTAATGAATGTAGTCTTATGTTGATCTCCTAGTGTAATAAGTATTTGATTATAACTAGAAAAACCATCCATAAGGGATAATATTTCATGGCTAGCTGTCAGGTCCACTAATTAGTTGATGTTAGGGAGAGGGAAATCATATTTTAGATAGGCAAGATTTAAATCATGAAATATAGTACATATACAAAGTCCCCCTATAGCCTTAATTATTAGAATGATGTTGAACATCCACTAAAGATAATCAATGGGTTGAATAAATTTAATAGATAAAAGGTGTTGTAGTTCCTATTTTACTAGGAGTGTAACATGAGGATGCATTTTGTGGAGCTTTGTTTTAGTAGCTTAGAATTAGGAAAAGTGACAATATTATGGATATAAATTGTGGGATCAATACCAAGCATATCACTATAAGACTAGGCAAATGACTTCCTATAATTTGATAAAAAAACATTAAAATCCTAGTTTTCTTAAGGAGTTAAGGATTTTATAATTTTAATAATTCTCAAGGTATCTTAAGACCTAATATTAATATTAGTAGTGGCTTAAATTTAAATGCTAAATGTTTCTCATGGAATAAAATTATGCAAATAAGAGTTTAAGCACCCAATGAGACAAGATTGACTCATCAATTTGACACTGAAGAATGGGGATAGTTGGTGTATCAAGTCCTATTAATTAACAATAAGCTAAATGGATGGTTCAGGTCTTTCCATTATGATGAAATATGAAGGGTTCTATGGAGATCATATTGATTTAAAAAATTTAAGAGGAATGGATAGTGTTGCTAGTCGAGGAAGAGGTATTAGATGATGAAGATGGCACTTATTATTCTAATAATGGTAGAGTAATGGGTTTAAGAAAAGGTTTAGAGTCTTTTTCAAATCCTAAACCATGCTTTTCATGTGGTTTTATAAAATATCCTAATGTGATGTCATGGGGACCTTGCTCATATCTACCCATGTTGAAGCCTTTCTAGACACAATGATAAAGGTAGGTTTATATGAAATAGGGTTTATTAATAAATAATAAATTGGATGTGAAGGGTTTAACATAGGTGTAATTATGAATTCTATGGGTGGTTTGATCAATCCCACCATATATTAAGTGAGTACATAAGAAAGGTGGCCTAAATTAAATGAGTTCACCTAAGGTGGGTGAATACATGGGTTGTTTATTAGGATGATCATATTCCCTAGGAGTGGGTAACATTTTAAGGTGTAATAAATGGTATTACCCCATTGAAAAATGTTACATCATAGAATCAATAGACTCTTGACTTGTTAGTTTAGAAGAAAGAATACTTGTACTAGTTAATGCTTGATTAGAAGATGGAGATGGGATTGTGTCAGGTGAGGGTATTATGACATCTCTTGTTCAAAAAGTGAAGTTACATGATTTTAATGGATGAGGATTAGTAGGAATAATGTGTACCTGGCCTTCATCTTCATACTAAAGGCATTGATGGACTATGGAGGGGACACATCACGTCACATGAATCCACATACATCTTAATAAAATACTATATTGGAAAGTTCCCTCTATTACATAAAAAAGTTAATAGAGGGTGCAAGAACCTATTTAAATAGGGATGACAACCATTCATACTATGGGTGTTATCATGTTTTTAAAAACAAAGAGAATTATTGAGGATTGGGAAATAGTGGTTTCTAGCAATCATAACTATTGGAAATCATGTGAAGAAATAATATTGATACTGGCCCCATTATCAATCATAAATATTTTAATTCATGCTTTATTTATTTATCTATGATGAAAAGTGGGGGATCTTGATCTTTAAGTGATAGAGGAGCAGTATTAGAGTTAGTGAAACTAACAATGAACACCATTTTAAGGACCCCCATAAATGTTGATAATGGTTGAGGCTCATCTAGATAGACCTTAGTAGCCTAGAGAGGTTATATCAATACTTGTCGATGGTGTGGAGAATTTTTGATAAGCTCATATAATGACATTTTTATAGGCATTTAGAGGAGTTATTTTAAAATAGAGATTTGCACTAACTCTTTAGCTATGGTTGAGGTAGTTCCTATAATTGATACTTTAGGATTTTGTCTAGATGGTTTAGGCACATTATGGGTAGAGGCACCTATAATTGAAACTTTGGATTTATTAGGATTTTGATTTTGAGAATGGGTCGTTACATAGACAACATCAATGTGTAAAAATGGAGGGTCTAAAGAAGCTATTGACTCTTTATAACTTATAAGACTAGCACGAATATGGATGGGTGGAATATTTGGGATGGTGACTTTTTGATTAGGAGTATTATCACCTAAATCATCATCCTAGAATAATTATTATAAAATGGCCTTAAGAGCTTTATAATTTTTTGTATCATGTCTAGGTAATATGTGATATGCACATATTTCTTGATTTCTATACCAAGAAAGTATTTGGAGGTGAAGGTTAACAGACCACATAGATGGTAGCATAATGAGGGATGTATCCAAAAATTATTTTAATATTATAGCATAAGATTCTTTTAAAGGATCATGTTGTGGTTTTACAATAGGATGTACAATCTCTGTTGGCAAAGTATTGATTTTTTGGTTTTGGTATTTGGATTTTATAGTAGGTATGACCTTAGGCATCTTTTGTTCAAATGGGATTTTAGCATAAGATGCTGGATATCAAGATGGAGGTATGGCTAATAACAGGGGGAGATTTTCAATTTTCCCTTGTATTTGAATATAAGAACCTATGATAGGTACAAAAGATGGATGGGGACCTAAAATAGATGATGGAGATTATACAAAAGGGATACGGCCTTCATTATTTCATGCTCTGAGAAAAGAGGGGGTATTTAGACTAATGTTTTTATCTTTTGATGTTTGAAACATATTGAATTTAACTTGAGGATGAGCTAAGGCTTTCTTTGGTGGAATACCAAGACAATTGTCCTAGCTAGCAATGATTGGATCTTTACCATTTCCCTTAGTATTTTCAGGGTAAGGAGGTATTATGATAGAGAATGGTTTTGAAGGGTCTTGGTTTTGGGAAAAATGATAGGATATTGCTATATTATGATCTAGATGCATAACATGAAGAGGTTTTCTAGGGATCAAAAGAGTGGAATATTCAATTCTAGAAGTATCGAGATATTTATCTTTGACATCTTGAGGAGTAGTTTCATTTTCCACTTTAGGAGATATAGTGTGAGAAGGGGATGGTTCACATGAACGATCCCATGTAATCAAATTAGGGATTTTTATAGAATTTTTAGGATTTGTTTTGATAGTTTTAGATAGACTTATATTAAAATCATCTCCTATAAGGAGATCAAATTCCAGATATTTCTCTAGAAATTCTTTAGGAAATAGATGATCATAGATTATATCAATCATATGTGTAGCCTGATATTATGTTTCTCCAAGTTTATCTTAGACTATGTTTGATGTGGATGGATGGTTTGGAAATGATTGTCTAAAAATATATAAATATTAATTAGGAGGAGCATTTGGATTATACAAATGGAGGTCCCCATTGTCAATGATGTTTTGTACCAACTATTTAAAGGATTGACACCATTCTATGTCAATTGTTATTACCCTATGATAAGAAAAAAATTCATCCTCTTTATACCAAGTGGATTTAGGACATGTATCATCAACTAGTTTAATTAGAGTGAGCTCAATAACATTTAATTGTAGGAGTATATCTAATACAAAAGTGTAAGGTTCTCCTAAAGGGATATATTTCTTAAGGGGAAATGAGTAAGGCCCCTAGGTGGTTGTGTTTGTGAATTGGATGGTCTTGATTGATTAGGTATTATAGGGGTATAATTTTTTAAAATAAAATTATTTTCTACCCATTTTAGTTTAGGATTATTATTATTACTTTTTTATGGGTTAGGTTTGAAGTTCTTATTGTGTAACTTAACTTTTCCCTCTTCAATGCCACAAATTTTGAGTTTTCATGCCATGATAAAAGGTTCACAAAAAGTCTTAAAATTTTGAACTTGTAACATGGATGAGATGTGTTTTTCACAAGATCATGAAAATAATTCAATTAATTTAGGTTGTGGTAAGGAAAAGGCTAACTAGTTGATCAGTTATGCCAACAAGCCATAAAGTATGATATGGATTCATCTTCAAATTGTTGAATGGTATATAAATATTTGATAGCCATTTTTTGAGAAATGTTGATCAAGAATTGTTCTAAGAAAATTTGGGCCAATTTCCCAAAGGAAAAGAATGAATGCTATGAAATGGAGCTATACCAATCTAATGCCACCCTTACTAGTGGCATGGGAAATGTCCTAAGTAATAATGTGTCATCATGTGTTATAAGGTAACATGCATGTTGAAACGCTCTAAAATTCTATTGGGGATTTTCCTTTTTCTGAAACTTAGTAAACTTGAGATATTCCCATTGTATGGGATATGGTTAGATAGGAATAGATGGGTGGATAGGCTCATTACAAATTTTCTCATATGTGAGCATATTGTTGTGTCTAGAGGTGGAGGCTTCCAAATTAGCCATACTATTCATAAGGATGTTTATGATTTCTTCTTGGGTGTTATTCTGAGGCATGTTCCCTAAGATACCTTACCAAACAGTTTGAAAATTTGGTAAGGGAGCACATAGGGGTTATGAAGAAGGGTATCCAACCATAGTGTACATAATGGGTTGGGATGCCACCACGTATTATGGGATTTTTAGTGGAATATTTTTTTCCATAGAAGATTGGAAGTAAGTGGTTATTAATGGCTATGATGAGGCCATGTACCGTGTAGTCAAGGAGACCTACTATTAGGGATGTTGTGTTAAATGGATTTGTTGTGTGCGAGTATTTTGTTTCATGTGTGGTAGTACTTGATAATTGTATGGTAGAGTCATTATGATGGGTGGGAGACTTCAAAGAATTGATACTACTAAGATTTGAGGAGGAATAGTGGATGTAATCTTAGTAGTATAAGTATTTTGGGTTTGAGTAATGGAGGTTGGAGAATTGGTAGATACTATAGGTGGTTGGTTTTATAAAAGGTTGCATCACCTAGGTATTAGAACTAGATGGAAGAGATTTAGTGGAAAAGGTTACCATGGTCATGGTAAACTCTTTAATTTTCTTAGTTCCCTTGAAAGGAATTCCATATTTATATCAAGAATCTTGGGCATGGGGGGGAGGAGAAATATGTATTTCTCGACTATTAATATAGAAATTGAGAGAAATGGGGTTATTGTCCAATATTTCCACAAAGGAAGGATCTCTTTGAGGATAAAGGTGTGGGAACACGAGATTCTCAAAGGACTCAAGGGTACAAGAGGAGTTAGGTGTATGTTTCATAGGAGAGGATGTAACACCCTCCTTAAATTCTTTCTTTGACTATTGTCTAGTTAAAACCATGAGATAGAAAATAAAAACACAAAAATAAAACCACAATTTATTATTTTTGAATTATCTCACTTTAAGGTCTAAATGAAAGATGCACAAACTAAAGTTGTTCCAATTTTTTTTATCTCTTTTAACTTTAAGATGTGAGATGAAATAAAGAAAGAGGATAACGAAGGTTCTAAGAAATGGTAATCTAAGGATGGTTTTAAGTGTTTTGTTTTGGTGCTAAAAGGAAATCTATATTGGTACTAGTACATGGCTTGATACTTGGGGATTTCTCCCCTCACATCACAATCCTATAGCTAGTGTGGGTGCTTAGCCAATATATACTAATGGTCTAGAGATTATACTCAACTAGAGAACTGAGTTGGTCTTCCCCTTAGTAGTGAAATCAAAGTGGGATATCTAGAAAAAAGGTTGTCATGAGGTGATGAAATCCCCATTGACTTCTTTATATCAAGTGCTTAGATGTGTTAATTTATGATAATTATTTGGCTTGTGTGTGGATAAAGTGATGAATATGATAGATTAATACCTATATTATTCTATGTGAAAGAACCTAAGTAAGAAAGATGGATGCAATGTATTTTAACCTTAAAAGGAAAAAATGAAAATTTAATGGTTTTTGGGTGAATGCATCAAATAAAGAAAGGGAAAGAGACTAAAATTCAAAATTTATATTTTTAACAAGAAAAATGAGACCTTAAGGGTCCAACTGAGCATGCTAGAATGTTTTATTATTTTTTTTCTTTTTCAATGTGGAATACTAAAAACAATGTAAATGTAGGGTTTTTAAGATTACCTAGATATGAAGGTTGGTTGCACACTATTGATCAAGATTTGTGGTAATCCTCTTTGGCCAAGGAGGAATGATCACACTGACTCACAAAAAATGGATTAATAGAAAAATGAGTGGGTTGCCTAGTATGAAACCAATCCCAAGAAGTGATATACTTCCTTAGATGGATGTTAGCCCATGTTTAACATTCAAGTTTATAAATAAACATGAAATGACAAAGATATATATGGATACAATATAGATACATAATGCCAAATATATATAATATATTGTAAGATTAATATGATCAAATTAATTATCCTAGAATTTAATATAAATATCAATGTATTCTTGAATTACAACAAATTATTCATTAATGCTTTCCCGATTAGGTTTGAAAACCATAGTATAAAGACTTGATTCAAATTTAATGTCACTTTGATCAATGAAAAATGCTTGTTGAACAATGGGAAGATCAAATATGCTAAAAATATCTTGCGCTAATCTAGGTAGTCATCTACATGTAAAAGATAGATTTTTAGAAAATGAAATGAAAGTTTTGACAAATTTTAAGATTGAAAATGTTATGAAAATAGATTGAAAGAATGTTTTGAAAGTTTAGCCGGGATCGATGTTGATCCTATAGGATTGACATCAATTCAGATGGATCGATGTTGATTTTATGTAAAACACTAAACTTTAAAAATAGACTATAATAATGACCTATATTATTGATAAAATAATTAAAATTGAATGTAAAATAATGATAGATAGACACAAAAGATCATATATTTTAAATGTACAATAATTCAAGTACAATACTAACCTTTATGGCTAAAAACAAACTTGGTAAGATGAGTTAAAGAACCTTAAAAAATCCTTTTATAATCTCTCAAGTAGAGGTTTCACAAGATAACAAGATGTTGACAACGTCTATATGTAGGTTATAATGAGATTTTTATAGATTTTATAAGTCCAAAAACATAGTTACCATCCCTCGAGCCATGGAGGTTTACCTTGAATTTATAGATCGATGTCGATCTTAGAGAATTGGCATCGATTGTAGAGGATTGAAATCAATCAACCCAATTTAGTTAAAAGTTGGCATGGGTTGTTTCAAACCACATGCCAAACTAAGTGAATGTCACACTATGTTATTTGCATGGGGTGTTAATGAGGGTAAGTTTTTGAAAGGGTTATTGGGATATTAAATAGGTTTTATTTTTATTTTTTTAGGATTTTATGGTTAGGAATGGTAAAAAGGGTGGTTAATTACCATTTAACTATAGTAATTAATTTTAATTAACTTATGTGGTAAATGTAAGTGGGTGAGTTAAATATATTTATTTTAAATAGTTATCAATTGGGGGTCATTATGTTAGAAATAAAATAATAATGTGATGACTCACCAAGTTAATATAGAAGGGTGTATAAAAATAACATCTACAGGGATATTACTGAGTTTTAAAATGGGATCCCACTCTTGATAACCCATGAGAAGGTTGCTAGATACAGATTCATATTGATTAAGGGGGTCCTTGAAAGGATGAGCTGAAGTATATTGGAATTTATGTTGGTAAGAATAAGAAGGTTTAGAATAAGGTTGTAAATCATGTTGTGATAATGAAGTAGTCGATTCAAGTTGATTATAAGAATTGGTAGAAGAAGTGTTAGTATACATTTGAGTACCATTAGTGTTATAAGATGATGGAAGACTTGTATAAATATAAAAGGAAGTGTTATCCAAGGGAGAATTATAAATTTAATCATCAAAATTAATAGGTTCATCTTTCCCCAACTCATTTCAATCAGTTGGAGAAGAAACCTAGATAACATGATATATTATAGATGGAGTGTATATAGTTTAAGAACCAATAAAATTAACCATGATTCACTTATTAGTCATTTTAACCACATTTTATTCATAAGTGCGTTAAACAAGACTTTTTACATTATTGGTGGAAGGGGTGGCTTTATCTTGATTATCTTCAATAGGTTGATGATTAGGAAGAGGGTCTTTGTAGATAGCCAAATGAGAATTTTTTTGTGTTTTGACTTGTATTTTCACCTTTGAGGATATATCTCATATCTCCTCATCTAAGTGGCACAATGTAAACACCTCTAGACTTTTTTGGTAGCCTAATGATGAGGTGAATCCCTAGGTAGGCCTAGCTCCCTTGATTTACCACTTTGGATCACTACTAAACCTATAATTTTAGGGGGGAAAATGAGAGAGATAAATAAAATAAAACTATCCTAAGGGAGGTGATACACCAAATAGATTTATTAATTCTAACTATGTGCATGTTATACTTGAAAACAAGAGACCAAAAAAACATACACTTCTCTAATCTGCATCTTCTCACATCAATGCTACATTATGGGGTTATGGATGAATGTTTAGGACAAGACGAATTACAAGAGGCCTTGAATGAAAATATTTACTAGAATAATTCACTTAATGTTGACACTTCCTAGAACACTTTGCATACCCTACAAGAAGAAGCTTTCAAATTACAAATAGATGATAAAATGAAATAATCATGCTAAGGAAACAAGAGTTATCACAAATTTGAAATGAAAAAACTAATAATAATAATGGAATAGGTAAATATAAGTAGTTTTATTTATCAAAATGTATGGAAATGAGCAAGACTTTTCCATACTCATGTGAATCATAAGTTACAATGGCCAAAATGGATTGTTCTTATAGAAATTGAGAGAGAGAGAGGAGAAGAGAGAAGTCCAAAGGTAACAAGGACACTTTTAAATATGATAAAATTATTTAATTATGAATTAAAATAGGATGTGGGATGAACCATTCATGGTTAAGAATTCAAAGTGTCCATACAAGTCATAAAATTCTTGTAAAGTGGCATGAAATTTCTCATTCTAGCTTAGAAAACTACATTCATGACTTGGACCTATTTGAACATCCTATAAATTATTAGGTATATGTATGGTGATTATAATTAAATTTAAGTATTTTATACATGCCTCTCCATGCATTACATACACTCTTGGTCATCTATAACTTTTCTAAAATGAGTTATCATCGTCTATATTCTATAAAAATATTCCTTCATGCACTCTACACACTTGGCCTCCAAAAAGTCATAAATTTTACATTAAAATAAATGGTATGGAGTGAATTAAACTTTTAAATATCCTCCAATTCCTTATAGGCATCAGGCACACCTTAAAATCACCTCACTTGAAGTTTTCCACCCTTCCAACTAGCTTGGTCACTATGCCAATTTTGATTGGCTGAGATGAAGAAATTAGTTGAGGAACTTAAAATTTGTTATAAGACATTAAATTTACATGGGGACTTATATTAATTACTAATATTCCTTCTCATGTGATTGGAATCTCTTGAAACTCCTACAGCTTGCACAATACATAAAACTATCAAGAAAATCATGTTTTGTACTCCATCCATATAGTTCCATACACCTTATACTAATTCAGAGTAGCTTGAGAGAGTATTATATATACTCAATTAATCATTATAGGTAAAATATTCAATTAGATTAGTTTACCATCCTCATCTTCCCAAATGGGTCCTTATAAGAGTTTATCAATGGTTTTAGATAGATTGACCTCTTAAGGTTTATTCATAACAACTTGACATTCATCTTGAAAAAACATTCCCAAAGAATGGTCTTTAGGACCCCTGATAACTAATTTAAACTTCTTTTTACTCCATGTAAATCTTCCAATAAGATGTGATCACCTAAACCTCTCCTATTGAGCTCTTTTTTCCAACTTGCATAGGCTCAATGTTACTTTTGGGACAAAAATGTCTTCCTTATGGTTGATCTACCTTATAAAATCTTTATCACTTTTACTTTAACCCCATATGAATTCTTAAATCCATGTGAATTCTCATCTCATGCTACAATTGTGAATGACCCCCTATTTGGCCTTGGCCTAAACCTTGTTTAATAGGCTTGAGTTGGCTTTTAACTCAAAAAATGGCTTTCTATGGCTTCCCCTACAATTTTTAGGCTATAAAATCAACTAATTACACCATATGAACATTATTAAATCCATTATATTTCTTATTTAATATTATAAACTAATCTAACATTTCATTTGGGCTCTAGGCCTCATCATGCTCATGAAGCCTATCACAACCTTTATGTTTTAGATCATCCTGATAGGTTATATACTATTGTGAGGTGTTATCCATATTTTAATAGGTTATATATAACTTAAAAAAACTATTATAAATGTTTACTTAGCTTTCAATTCATCCTTTTATCACCACTTTCCAAAATTGCAAGTTTAATGCATAAAGGGAGTTCCCTCTATTTGAGATTTAAAAAAATGGCACTCCCTTATTTCACCAAACAATTTTGACTATTTTAATAGATTACCCAAGTATTTAATATGTTATTTATAATATTTTATTAATTTATAACATCATTTAACCCTTTAATTCCTTAAACCCCTAAAATAGACCCCTATTGGGATAGATTATGTGCAGGGTTTCCCACAATGGACTGTATGCTACTTATTTTGGATGGTGAATTGATTTTTTCCATGCCATTGGTGTATGAAATGATAATAAATATCATTATATAGGTTTTAAATATGTTCACAAACCATTTATCAACCATGCTAACACCATGAGATGTGTTCTTACTCATATATACCTGACTGAGAAACTAACATTGCTTGTATACTTCCCCTACTTGTAGGTTTTTATGAATGTATAAGTATTAAAAATGGTGATTAGATAATTTTAAATGTGTTATGGACCATAATAATTAATTTCCATGTCAATATAGTTTATATTCATACCTTTATTTGGTTTTAATTGCTTTCTCAAGATTACTATCCCACTTAGTCACAACTTACTATATTTCTACGTAGAAATGCCCTTATAGGTGCAATTTTGTATGAATTAGGACATAAACATAATATTTGTAACCTTTCCTAAATAATATATAGTCATCTAACCATGATGGGACTCATCAATCCATGTTGGGTATCTTATACCATCACTTAAGCACCCTCTCTCATATTCTTATTTATCTACAGTCATCTATATTGGCTTTAGGGAGTCTCAACACTTGTAGGTGCAAATTTTTCATTGGAAACTATGTTATTATCATAGGGGAACCTTTGAAACTCTATTAAAACTTTCCTATCAAGTTCTTGTGTCCATAATATAAATCTTTCAAGTTCATCTTAAGATCTCTAAGGGTACTTATATCAATGTTATAGGTGGATGGTTTATAGGTATTTATGAGCATCAAATATCTTCATGTTTACCTCTTAAGACATTTAAACAATTTAATAATATTACAATAATTTTATAAACTAATAATCATGGTTAAAACTCATATATTTCAATAAATAAACACCTTCTTTGCTTAAACATTATGTTGGTTGTAGATGAGTGTGCCCAGGCCATTTATACAGACTAAAAGTGTACATGGGAAACAAAAAACAATATATACTCCTATTTTAAATATATTTATGCCATGAATCCTTAATTGAACCATTTATAACCATATCCATATTTTGGCATGGTCTAAAACTATCGACTTGGAGTCAAAGGTCACTTTTGAATCAAAGTCTTATAAACATCAAAGCCTAAGTTTAGTGTTTTTGTAGGCATTTTTAGGCCTCTCAATAATTGTCTTCCCTTGGTTATTATCCCCCCAAATTTTTCATAAAACTCTACCTATGATATTTATATAGGATTTGATCATCAATATGCATCAAATTCTCTATAAACCTTATAATAAGATATCTACAATATGTTATGGTGCTATATTTTCTTGTTTTAGGGATAATGGTCCCTCAAACTACTGTCATCTCCCTTAGAAGTGATTGTGAACTCCATTTTCCAAATTTTACCTTCAAAAGAGTCATTCACAATATCACCTCATGTTAGGACCTACAGTATGGTTTCATCTTAATCTTGGATGCTCCATAAGGACCTCTCAACTTTCTATTAAGACCACCTATAGGTGTATATTTTAGTATGTAGGTAGTAGAATGTGGATTTAAGTAGTGAGCATTGCCTATGATATTTTATGAGTTGTAAAATTATCTCATATGTATAAATACATATTTTACATTATAAAACATTATAATAAAGTGTCAACACCCTCATTTAAACATAAAGACTTCCTTCATGGCACCTGTAGGTGAGTTTTTTCATGGCAGACTAGGTGAGAGTGTGTTATATGAATACTCAGTCCATCTTTTTTTCATAAAATAAAGTATTTATTCACTAATTAATGATGATAAAGGATAAACCAAGACTTAAAAACCTTAAACACACCTTTATTAAAATGACATATAAGTTTAATACATGTGTTTCACTATGGTTATAAATAAATAATCAGTAAAAAGTTAACTGTATGGTGTTCATAACTACAAAATCATAGAGCATTGCATTAGATAATGAAATTTAAGTGTGAATTGGAATAAAGAGCACTTTCAAGACATATAAATAGACCTATAAAAACCCTCTGAAACCATTGTCAAAGCATAAAGATCTAAAAAAGGTGAAAACATGCCTATAATCCTAAATGAGAGTAGTTTACAAACTTGAGATTATTTACTCATAAAAACACCTTGAACATGAAGCCAAGCATACAGATAATTAGATAAGAAATATAAAATCATCTATAATCAATCTCAACAACTTAGTTTTATGGTCTTCTCCAAACTAAGGCAAAGCCTATAGGGTGCACAAATTTATAAGTAGAAAAACATAGTCAACTTCATTAGGATTTTTCATAAATCATAGGCAACCATTTTTATAAATATTTTTATGTAAATTAATATTTATGTGTTCAATTTCACCTCCCAAAGGAATTTGACCTAGAATTTCTCCAATTTTCCATACCAAGTATAAACCTAAAGAATGATTTTGTGTGCCTAGAAGGGTAAAAAAGGAGAAGAATGGTTTTGTGCCTTTTTTAGAACTTCAAAAATCTTTCAAGCACTAATATGAATCTAAGGAATCTAAATATTCATATTACAACCTTCTCCCATGTGTAAAACTCTCTCATAGGTTGTACAAGTGTCAAACTTCTTCTTTTTCCTTCAATAACTATTCTTTCTTCTGAAGAGCCTACCTCTTTTCAAATATGATAGTTGATTATGACCTCTTAGGACACATGGGATGTGACAATCTTTTTTAATCTTCACATTTACCATGTAAGCTATACAACATATTAAATACTCTATTTATGACCTTAGAATGACTTAAAATGATAAATGGACTAAAAGACTAATTGACCAAGGCTAATATAACATGAAATCACACTAAAATTCCTATAATACACCTCATGACAAGATATTAGACCCCTTAAAACACCTAAAACTCAATTTTTTACCTATAGGTGCCCCAATTTGACTTATAGGGTCAAAATTGGTCAACAACCTGGTTTAAGGCTTGAGTCTTATCATGCGATTTATTATATTTAGAAGTAATTTCATAATATTATTGATGATTTTGAATGATATAATCATGATCAAAATTAGGGCCAAGAAGAAAGTCCATAGCTAAATTATGAAGTTGTCTACAATTCTCATGAGAATGACCCCAACTACTATGAAACCAACAAAACTTGATAGGATCATACCAAGATTTCATAGAATGGGTAGGGTCAAGATATCATGGAAGAGTCCTAGGTAGATTATTAATAAATTTAGATGAGGATAAAGTTTTATGAACACTATAGTTGTTTGGTGATGATAAGTGAGGATTTCTATATTTTTGATGAGGGGGAGTTGGTTATAGTGAAGTGGTAGGAATGATAGCTTGAACATTATGAATGGTTTCATAAGAATCTATAACATCATCATTGGTAAAATTGTGATTTTTGTTCTTAATTAATAAATAAGTACCTGTAGAAGGTTGTAATGGATTAAATTGATGCATAAGGAAATCTTGATGTTTAAATTGGTCAATAGCCTCCTTCAATGTATGTGAAGAGAGAGGGTGAACCTAATATTGAAGTTTAGGAACAAGGACATTGGTAAAGAGATGGAAAATATTATCATCAGCCATGTTATTTTCACATTTGTTTGAAAAGATTTCTATTTTTTAACAAAGGCTTGAGTAGTTTTGTTTTCAATTTTTTTTTTAATTTATGAAGTGGGCCAAAGTATTCATGGAAAAATCACTTGTTTGGAACTCTTGAACTAAATCATTCACTAAATCTTCCAAAATAGTAATGTAATGAGTTTTAAGTTTGTTCTACCAATCCAAGGCATCACCTGTGAGTGTTTTGGCTAAGAGTTTGGTAGTGGCAATGGTGTCTAGTTTGATCCAATCCTTAGATTTCCAAATATTTTAAGATGAAGTATGGGATTGGTGGATCCATTTTAAGAAATTGTATATGTGATACCTCATATATCAATATTAGCAATTTGAGTAGTGAGAGGTTCATTTTGGAAATGCTTAATGGTTTTGTTGACCAAACGAGGTTGATTAATGAGATTTCTTTGAGAATCTTAAAGAGGAGGAGGAGGAACATTTTGGTTATTTGTGCCCCAAGCCATTAGTTGAGGATGAGATTGAAGATGAAGAAGGTGGTTTTTCATTCTCATAATTTGATTTGTGTTATGAGTTTTATAGGTATTCATTTGATTGAGTGTTTGTAAAAATAGTTATTGTGTTTGACTAGCATCATTAGAGGAATTAGAGTTGGTATTAGTGGCTTAGGTATCACTATTGGTATCGATAAGAGCTTGAGAGAAACTATGAGAATGTGAGGCACTCATGGAAAAAAAAATTTCTGTATCAAAAGATGGACTAATGAATGGATGAGAATAAGAAGCACTAGTAACATGATTACCTTGGGTAGAAAACAATGCACTATTGGAACAATTAATGATAGTGGATCTTATGAGAGGTCCACTAGATGTAGAACCTACCATGTTAGTGGATATACTAGGCATGAAGGTGGAATAAGTTAGAGAAGAAGAGGTTAGGGTATGAAAAGGGGTCATAATCAGAGGAAGAGGCTAAGAATCAAAGAAAGTGATATCCCCAAATCTAGTTGAGAATGTAGGAATAAGTGAATGATGCTCTTCAACCTAACCACTAATCATAAGTTTTTGAATAATATAAGGATATTTTCCTTGATGTTGAGGAAATTTATAGATAAATAAGAGATTTTTTTGGGTATACTCTAATTTGGGTGGGTATTCTAATGATAAGAGAGGATTACATTGTGAAGAGGTATTAGGATGGGTCCCATAGTTCATTATACAAGTGGTAATATGAACATTACTAGAATCCAAGATAAGAACCCTACTATATATATGGGAGACCCTATGAGGGTTGATAAAATTCATCATGTATGTTTACTACAACTTAGTATTGTCATCAAGAAGAAATTCCATGATGAAGGGAAGGAGATAGAGATGAGAAAGCAAAGAAACATGAAATGACATAAATAGTACAAGGTTGACTACATTGACCTAGCAAAAAATATGGTCTACAAATAGTACAATGTTGATTGGGTTGATCTAGTACAGTGAATAGAGATTGGAAAAAGAGGAAAGAGGGTCTTCAAAATATACAAGGTCGATTGGGTTGATTTGGTATAGTGAGTAGAGGTTCGAGAAAGGTGTAGGGTCAATTGGGTCAACCCAATACAATAGATAGGGAAAATTAAGAAGCTTATAACATATTTGTGAACTAAAAAAAGATAAATTTTACAATCAATTTGGAAAATAAATAGCTAAATGGAAGCAAACTTCAATTGGATTAATTTTGGCCAATCCAATTGAACCACATAACACAAAACCTTGCACCAATACTGGATAACAAAATTTATTACAATACAAAATACAATTAAGAAAAGAACAAGCAATCAACTTGGAAAGTAAATATGTAACTAATTAGTCAACTTAAATGTTTATTATATTATTAAGATATGATTTTAAATGTGATGGGAAGTTGGCTATAAACAATGAACTAGAATGATAATATAAGGATGGTTTTAGGTAGTTTGGGATGAAAGGGACTATAGTGGCAATGATATAGGCTTAGTATTGGGGCCTGTCCCCTCACTTCACACACCATAATGATAAGGGTGTTATGTGATTATCCATAATATACCATTAACCATGACTTATACTTGACCATAGTATTAAGTCGCCCTCCCCCTTGGTGATGAAATTCGAGTAGGTTGGTCTTGTGTAGATAATGTTAAAAGTCTTGTTTATATTTTGTGATATATCCATGTGTGCATAAAATAGAAAATAGTGAAAATAAATGATTAATTTAAAACCATCTAATTGATTTATGTGATCTATTTTAAGCATGCAAGTAATAAGAAAAGAAAGTGTGAACTATTTACTAGCATATAAGGTTAATTCTAACTTTGAAACAAGTTACAATGTTGATATAGTCAATAGTGTATGCAAAAACATAGAATAGGGTCATTAGGGTTTATATTATACTATATAATCATAATATAAATATGAAAAGGGTCGATAGAGTCAACCCAGTTATCCAGAAAGCGCATAGAACATAGAACTAGGTCGATAGGTTCAATCTAGTTGACTATGCAAGGGTAGTTTTGAAGAATGCAAATTATACAACAAAATACTATAAATAAAGAGATAGAGAGATATAAAGGACCCTTGGTAGATCATAGATGTGGAGAATGAATATTTTTGTTCAATAATAATGATATATGCTTTCAAATTTTGTTAACTAAGTCGACTAAGTTGATCAAGATTTATAGAAACCTATCGTTGAGTGCCAAAAATTTTACAAGGTTGAATGGATTGACCTAATAGTCTAGAATGGATGTGTGAAAAGCTTCAAACCTATACTAGGTTGACTGGGTTGATCCAGTAGCTTTTACCTAAAATCATGCACATAGAAGTTAGATATTGGGTCAATAGAGTTGATCTAGTATGAAAAAATATATGATAAAAATAATGATGAAACAATGACATAAATGAAATAAGGTGAAAAAATCCTACAAGGGTTAGTTTAGATCAGTTTCACTATAATGTATGTAATAAAAAATACATCATGTCTCTAAATCAATCTTGGCTTAGAGAAGATAAGGCATACCTACACTTCTAATTGAGAATACATTTATTAAGTGAGATCATGACCAATATGGGGATCTACTAGACCCAATTATGGGATCACTTATCATAATACACCATGATAATAAGTTTTAAAAATATTATAGTCTAATACAATTATGCAATAATCCTAAAATATTCCTAGATTTAATGTTCACTCTATTATAATAAACAAGAAAGTAAATCTAATTTATTGCACACCAAATCTTGTGGCACAAAGTGGGGGTTAGAAACAAAAAAAAGAAACTAAACATGACTATAAGACATATACTCATGTTAATGTATATATAATTATAATTCATGGGATATAAGTATAACTACATTATCTATCTGCTTTTACAAAGGAAAAATAAAGTTAGGAATACTTACCTTTTAAGACAAACCTGGTGAGCCTCAATCTCTCCCTTAGCCAAGGTGCTTTACAAGATATTGTTATGGTATGTAAGGATACCAAATAAAAATTACCTATAGAATACACAAATTATATATGCATCCAAAATACTTGTCCATAAGATAAAATCCATATCTCCAAAGTAAGTATGGAACCCTAATCTTTATTTCTCAAGTAAAATGGTCAATAAGAAGATGTTCATTCAAACTTATTCTTATTATCTGATATTATTAAAAATGGTTGGAAATGAAATTGTATATATATAATTTATATTTCCCTAAATCCTTTAAAATATGTTAGATGTATAGGGTTAACCCAATAGACCCTATATGTTTTCAAGAAATAAATCATTAGGTCTTAAGCTAGGTTGGTTGAAGGCATAATAAAAATCTTATTGACAAACACCCATAAAAAGTAGAGGGTTGACCCAATTGACCTTGTACAATAATAAAAGGCTAAAAAATATACAAGATTGACCCAATCAACTTAGTATAGTCAACTAGAGAAAGGGGATCAAGGAAATAATGAGGATAATTCATGACAAATGTTTTGAATGGGTACAAATGATAAGAATAA
Organism: Torreya grandis; assembly: GCA_037957365.1. Taxonomy (NCBI): domain Eukaryota; kingdom Viridiplantae; phylum Streptophyta; class Pinopsida; order Cupressales; family Taxaceae; genus Torreya; species Torreya grandis. The sequence goes on from JARHVA010003841.1 coordinate 1,365,355, forward strand.
GCTTATGGTAAATGTTTTTTAGAAGATGAGTGTGTATATGGAATGTGGAAAAAAAGAAAACAATATTATGAAGCACCAATGGTCTACCCACCCCTTTCTTGGTTCACCCCTTAAGACATTCCCTTAGAGAGATTGAGACTCGATGGGTTTCTATAAGACACAAAGTGTGAGTAATTGCTAAAAGTTTGAAAATATTATGTGTGTATATAATTTATGATAAAACCCCAAGTATGATTTTGTAATTAGTTTCAAATCTAAGAATATTCCTTTATTAATCACCACTTGTAGCTTCTTACAATTTATATCTCTATAATCCTCCCCTAGTAAGCTTGAGTTTAGTGGATAAGCACATTGGTCTCAGCCAAAGTCTTCACTACTTACCCATGAATTGATAAGAGTAGTAATAGAGCATCATTGACTTGAAAATTTTTTTTGATGAAAAAAGAGATCATTAATTTGGATTCTAAGGTCCGAACTAGGATTTACATGTCCTTAAGGAACTTCTCTTACATATCATGAGTTTCCTAAATAATAGAGAGTGGATACTCAACCATCCTTTCATCTCAAGTAGCATTTTTCACTTTAGTGAGGGAGAATAGATCCTGATGGGTATACCTCACCATTGGGTTCCCCTATTGGATTAACCCTTATGTTAATGTCCTCTTCATTCTCCATAGAGTTTAGTCAAATATGCACTATACATTTGTGTTACCTGGGACCATTCCCCAAGTTTCAAGTGTAAGAGGGGTGGATGATATGGTGGTTGAGGTTAGAGAATAAGTTCGATGGGAAATTGAATAATTGGAGGGGATGAATAAGGAAAAAAGAGGAGTTAGAGGGGACATGAGATCAAAGGAAGGAAGGACAAAAGTGGAGGCCCATGAGAACATTTTTGCCCACCACTAATCTTGAGTCATGTTTTTTTAATGGGGAATTACCCTTATGAAAGGGTCATTAAACATAAGGGAAGATATTGGTTAGTCAAAGACAAATATCATGGCACCTTTGGTAATTTAAATATGGTGTCATGTAGTAATGACTCAAGGCATTATATTTGGAGATAAAGTAACTATTAAGGATGATAGAGGAGGTTAGATCAGATTGAAAGGCATTTAATATAAATTTAGAGTGTAAGATACCTTTTAATTTTTCTTGGGATCCTTACCCAGGTCAATGTTAGATGTTCTAGTGGAAGGACTAGCCAAAATAGTGGGAACCTAGGGGGCTTATGGTGGAGGAATTATAACTATCGAGGAAGGAAATAAAATGACTAGATGGGGCAATGAGATGGATCTTACCATTGGGAGTATGATCTTGATGGTTGTATCCATGTTCATTGATAAATATGCACTCAGTGGTACCTAGATTAAAGGAAAAACCAAAGAAGGCACTAGGAGGGTTTTAAGTTGTGAAATGGATGGGACAGAGGGAAACTAAGAGGTAAGGATGATCAAGGGTACCAAGGACAAAGTTAATTGGGTAAATTATAAAGAGGGTGTAATGGGGAAAAGATGAGGAACTACTTGGGAAGATTTTTGGAGTGGAGTGGAACTTGTGGGTGCCAAGACTAGGAGTTTGAAATTAGTAAGAATGAGGCGTAGAAGGGAAATAGAGGAGATGGGAGGTTTAAGGGGTGGAATTTATGGTGGTACCTTTTGATGACTCATTCTAGGATCACCCTTAGATTACTAACCATATAAAACCTTAGGGTCTATGAAGTCTCAGGTTGAGGTGTTAGTGTTTGACTTGGTTATGTTTTTGCTACCTATCATTATGTAATATGGGTCTGACCTAGTCACATACACACTATTAAAGCTATCAGAGTAGGTGGAGATGTAGATAAGACATGAGGAGGAGGAGGCAAAGATGGAGCCAGGACATGAGGATTAGTAGGAGGTATATATATAAATTGAACATAAGGAGGATAAGGTGGAATAATGCTCTGAAAAATCATCTTGGATAAAGTAGGAAGAGTTAGTGTTAGATCATTTATGGATCGGTCAGGAGCTAGACGGAGAGAAGATGGGTGCACTAGCTTATTTCATTTCTTATTCTTCACTAATATATAGGATAATACCTCTTAGTTATCTATATCATCTAAGTATATCTCTTATTCATAATCTATTTGATGACCAAAGTTGATATTAAGTTAGGCCTAATACCACTCCAAGTGATCTTTGATCATCCTCTTAAGGTCCTAATGCTAGATCTTAGCTTTCATGAGGGATAAAGAGTCATAGCTAGCCACCATATTTTTTATGGGAGGGAATGCCTTGTACATGTGGTGCATAATAGTGATTAAAAGTGGTGGACATGCCTTTTTATGACAAATTGTACAAAATCAAAATATTCCCTCCACTAGCTGATAAGTAATTTCCTTCTCCACTAGATGATCTACAATGAAATATGATAAGTAGAGGGGTTGATTAAGTACACCTATAATTTAGATCATGGTGTTTTATCTATAGTACCAATAGTCCCTTATGGTAGTTATGCAGTCTTGGATTACCTATGATAGTAGAGGTATTAGGCCTCATTTATCATGTTGTTGACCATCTGGTATAAGTACTTATAGATATCCTAAATGTCTAACTAGAATACGAGGCCATATAGTTTTTATAAGACCACATGGACCATCGATCCCATAAGAACCTAGATAGGGAAAACTAAAGGTTTGAATAATCACATCTCATAGACCATGTCCAAAAGGTAGCTCATCATATATAAATTACCTCTAGCTTAGGCATCCATAATGGCATTGACCATCTTGAATTTGATTGGCCCTTAAATACTTAAAACTTTAGAGCATGTGAGGATCATATGGAGTATGGCCACCCATAATTTTTTAATGTGAAAGTAATCATAGGAGCCAAAAAATTGGTTTAATAGAATCATGCCTACCTATTATTCTTCATAAAATGTGTAGATTGTCTATACATTTATGTCCTCTTTGATAACCTATTTAGCATCTAGGTTCTCAACCCAGTCTTGAAGGATGCCATATATTTGGTAGGTCTCTATATATGCCTTAATTGTTGTTACATAATAAGAGAAGGTATAATCCTATAGGGATTAATACACCTTGTAGGAATTACTATAGATATTGATAATATGGTATCAAATGTTGGGAGAGCACACCTAGTCATAAACCACATACTAAACATGGATAGTAGTCAAAAGTAGGTTGATGAATAATTTAGTGCAAATAAATGCTTCTAGCTTGGTCATATCTCTTTAAAGTCCACATTTCTTGTAATAATAAATGGCATCCTCAAATTCTACTTATTGGTCATCATCAGAGTGTGATTCTATGGGCACTTTCTCAACTACTTTGAACATGTCATTATAGTGATTAAACTTGGTTAAGCTAGCTAGGAATATGGTATCCTAGTACTTAAACTCAACCTTTGGGTATTAAGATGATGCAACCATTTTTATAGGATATAAGGGCAATAAGAAGGATATTAGCATAAGAGGCATGAAACATAGGGGTACTCTGAAAGAAATGGAAAGAGAAGAGTTGGATTTTATTCAATGGTACATAGGGGTAACTATTAGTGGGATTTATTTAGGCTCTTATAAATACATTCATATAGCCTCCTTTATTAATAGTGTTTGTAAACTCACTTGTGATGAATTCAAATTTTAGTTAATAGTTGGATTACCTCTCTTTAATTCTAAATCAAAATTTAATTTTGGATCTCAAATCCTATATCATTAGGTATATTTATAGATGGTGATGGGATGTTCTAATTTGTTCAATATCTCCTGGGCTCTAACATCTATAATATGTTAATGGGATAGCTAATTTAAAAACTCAATGACATGGTGCATTCTAATTAGGATGCACTCTCCCAGTCCCTAACAACTTTGACATGTCTAGGGGTTGTTCTCTCTAATAACTTGATGACATGGTGCCTTATGATTACGTTGATATCTCTTGGGCCTTCATGTAAAACCAAAAAAAAATAATAAATAAGAAGTGAAAAGGGCACATGATACATTTAATATTTACTTGTCTTTTATTAATATTTTGATTCATCATTAAGGGTGATGTCATTTTCTCTAGGAACATCCTTTAAAAATGGATTTTTAATTCTAGCACCCTAATCCACAAAATAACAAGTTTACCTTAGCCATAAAAGAAAATAAGTCTTACCACTACTTAGATATATTGGGGAAATATAATATTACAAGGATTTTAGTTGAGGTTAAACTGACAAGAACAAAATAAAAGACCCTAGAGCTTTGGTTCCTCAGATTTTAGAAGAGGGGTCCCCCATTTTGAAGATAAGGGGGAGTGTTGGCCATAAGAGAGTTATGATTCTCTCATAAAAAATTGATATAAATTATGAACCATGGATGATACTCCCCCATAGGGTGAGGATACAGATTATAATGAATAATGTGTACCATTCCTTCATTAAGATAATGTGATATGATCAATTAGAGAAAAAATTAGGTATGAATTACCCATAAGAAAAGATATGATTGATAAGGTAAATCTATGGGTATGATGGCCCCATAAGAAACATATATAATCTTGTGTGAATATTTATTTTTATATTTTAGTAATATGTGTATAATTAAAATATAAAGTAACACAACAAGGAATTGGGGATTCACATGAAAAATAGAGTAACAAGGCTTATAAAATAGAATAATAATTTACGGAGGATTATAAGAAAATTATGGCTTCCATAAAAACTAAATTCATGTCATTAATTAAAGGTCCTAATAGATATGTTATCATCATCATGAATCTAATGTAATTAATAATAATGGGTTCAATAATTAAATGGTGAAGACTAATGAAACATATAAATCAATATGAAAAAAGCATCTTAGAAGAATATTGATGAAAATAGAAAGAAAAATCCAATATGAAATCAATAAGATATAATAATGAAACTAATATATAAGAATAAGTCACAACATATAGAATTATAAATTTAAGCACAATACTATGGTGCAATAATAATGTATTATGGGGTCCAAATCTTAGACATATATGTATGGATTGTATGATACCAAGGTGTAATGCATAGATAAATATCAATCCCAATTCATGTGATATTAAATGTACTAATCTAATGCAATATTTATATTCAATAAATTCATGTGGACATCTCTATAAACAAAAATTATATTTATATTATTTTTGAAGGAAAACTTAATATGGATGATCTATGTAAAGTGGATCAATATATTAATTGGATAAAACCTAGTAGGAATGTAAAAATGTAATAATCGATAATGTATAAAATCTCCCCCATAGGTGTGGTATGAAATTATTCCAAATCTATATATAACATAAATAACATAAACCATATGTATTAAATCATATCATGTGTAGCATGCATAGAATCATGAATGTATAAATACATATAATATAGGTATAAGAATCAAGATAAGCATAGTATGACTAAGATAAAGGCTAAGTAAAGGTTTTGTTTATCTTATATGAATGCTTATACAATTTTATATTTATTATTTTATTATTTTAATATTTCATGTCACAAAATCTATGTAAACTAATGTATCAATGAATCACTTTATGTTTATATAAATAGTTTAAATATATCATACTCAACAATGTACATATATGACAAATGACTTCTAAAAATATGCATGCAATAAGTAAAAATACCATGTATCATGAATAAGAGGATCACTACAAATGATAAGGTATAAATCCATTTATTACTTTAAATAAGTAAAATTCAAAGTATAGATATTCCAAATATAGTGGAAATTTGAATACCAACAATACCTCCATAACTGATGAATACCAATAATACCACCACAATCAGTTAATACCAACAATACTAATAATACTACCACAATTGGGAAATACCAACACTATCACCACAACTAGAAAATACCAATAATACTACCACAATTGGTAAATGCCAACAATATGGCCACAACCGACTAATACCAAAAAAATTGCAACAATTGGCCTTCCAATACCTCTAAGATTTGAACCTGGGTGGTGCATATAAAAATTAATTTGCTCTACCAATGCACCCATATTTCATTGGTAATTTAATTTTAATATTAAATGACATCTTTGTTAACTTATAAATACCAAGTTTATTTGATTCCTTATTAGTTGATGTTTAGACACTGAGTTTTTCTAATTCATTTTTATCTAGATAAATAGATCTATATGTAATATTGGTGAATGTTTTGTAATTTGGGTCTAGTAACATCTTAATTCATGTTATGTTAACATTGAAAAATATGCATTATCTTTTAATATCACATGGTTTTAATATCAATGAATTCATATGACAAAAATATATAAAGATATAATCTTATATTTTATCATTAAGACCTTGTTTAAAATTTTGAATACTTTGGAATGTACTATTAGGTCCATTACTGGTATTGTATTAGACTCAAAATATTATTTAAATATTTACCATTAAATATAAGCAACCATTATAAAAAATTTAGAAATAAGTTAAGGCATCAATAACTAAGTTTATAAGAAACAACTTAAATATATTCATATGTTGGTTATCGCAATAGCTTATAGTTATTGTTAAATGAATATGTTCTTGAGGATTACCATGACAATAAAAAAATTTGAATTTTTTAATAATTAAGTCATGTTTAAAATACATGGTTAATATATATTTGTCGATAGGCTATGATTTAATAGAGTGTTGATCATGCTAGCCTTAAATATTTTTTATTCCAATGATAAAATATGCACTTATCTTTGAAAATCCCTTATAGTAAACATCATAGTGACTATCTCATTTGTGTGAATAGTTTAAATCTTGATAATATAACTAATCTTTGAGTCTTACCATTTATTATGGGGGTAGGTACACTAGTTTTCATAGAATAAGGAGTTAGACACTAATAAAAATGATATGAAAATTAGAAACATGTGTGCAAACCTTAAGGGTGTGTACATGAGAAACATTTGAATTCACCACCTATTTATATTTATGTATCATTTAATACATAAAATTAGGATTTTCAATAAATTTTTATTTAAATTATTTAAAAGTGTACTTATTAATTATTTAATCATTTTAAAGTGTTAGATTTTGTAATTTAGCATCTAGGAAAAACATAATGCTCTCATTTATTTCAGAAATCGACACCATGATGAAAATCAAGCATTGAACACAAAAATAATAAATGGAATAAATATTAAAATTAATGAAATTATAAATCCTTAAGGAAATTATGGTTTAAAAAACCCTAGATTGAATGTTTGAAAGGGTTGGGATTGACCATTTATGTATTCCCTTATTCTAATTTTACTCAATATAGGAATATATTAATTATAATTAAACAAACTAAGAATACATATATTAAAGTAAAAAATTAAAATATATATATATATATAATGGGATAGATTGAATAAATAATTATAAATTCAAAGAAAAAGAAACTAGGCTACACAAGTTAAATACAAGATGTTAAGGAATAATCACACTTGATTACTTTTATGGAATTATAAACCTAGAGAATGGATTTATATATTGTCTATATTTTATCCTAAAGTAGAGTACATTATAGCTTCTTGTGTAGACACACATATGGTGCATTTTCTACTAGTATATACATGGTCTATTTATAATCATACTCATTGGGTTTATCTTTGTACCACATAATCTGACATGTGCATGATTATGTAAACTATTTTTTTGTCACTAGTGTATAGTCTCTTTTTTATTATTCATGTAATTTTGATTCAATTTTTTTAAAGGAAAATGTCTATATTTTATTTTATTCCTATTTTAACTGGCTTCACACTCCATAGAAAAAATATTAATGGATTTGGGCAACCACTGAAAAGACATTGAAAATTACATTTCTTCCTTGATTTAAATTAGACCTCCATGTAGATATATGAGTTAATGGATGGAATATATAGAGTAAGGATTTTCAACCTCATCTTCACTATAAGTGATAAATGTAATTATATTCAAGATAAAACCCTTGTTTAGCACAAGGGTAAACATGAGAGACTAAGAATAATTACTCGATTGTAAGTGTATAAGATGTGACTTAATGAGGCTAAACATCAGGTATGAAAAAATATATTTGATGTTTATCTCTACATTTGAATTTTTATAATTTGTTATATATTTTAACTCAATTTATATTCAATTTAAATGGATTGAAATGACCTCACAAATATAGGAAAATCTAGGAGAAGTTGTACACATAAACATAATTTAGAATTTAGAAGCACCAAGGTTAAAAGAACACAATAAAAAAAGAAATAATAGAAGGTACCACAAGTTTAAAATTTAAATAAATGTTTTAGACACATAAATTTTGTATGATAAAAATGAAAATTTCAACTTTTAGTAATAATTGAGATACATGAATTGTGCATACACAATCGATTCTTGATCACCTTCTTTCCTAGTCCTTCTATCTCTATATGGACTTGGCCTTCAAAATATTTTTCCATTCATATACAATATATATCTAGTATATCACTAATTATTAAGTTATCCTAAAAAACATTCACTATTATTTATGTCATTGTTTCCTCCATCCTTGAAAGTTTAAGAAATAGAAGGATAATAATAGTTATTGGTGTTGTTTGCCTTTTATAATAACATCCAAAGTTATATAAATTATAATTACTATAATTAAAACCATTCCCTAGGGTAGACCCACATGTATCACATGTTATTTATAAATTAAATTTACCCAGATAGTCTATTTTATATATATATATATATATATATATATATATATATATATATATATATATATATCCTAAGGCTACATAGAAATTATTAAGAGATCATTGGAAAAATCACTTTCACATTGAGAGATACATCTACATATATTTAATTAACTATTCTAAAGTATCCAATTATGAAAACCCCTCAAAATAATAGTCACTAAGCTAAATTTGAAAAATTAAATAAAGGTAAAATTTACATATTAAAAAGTGTTGAAAGCCAAAATAGGTTCATACATAATAGTGGATCACTATTGACCACACATACTCATTCATAAGACAGTTACATGTGGTTTTATCCCTATCCATTATATTGTAGCATATTAAACACTTAACCATATAGTGAGGTGTGGTTGGGACTATCAAAACTATATTTCTAAGACCTTTCTAAAGGCTATACAAAGTGTTAAAAGTGGAGCTAAGGTTCTGATGTGAAGGAAGACAAGTTTGAATCTACACATAAGACTAATCCTTTAAAATTTCATAGAAAACATCTTCAAATGAAATTTAATTTATGTGTGGTGGAACAAACTGATAAAAATTTAGAAGTTGTTTATTTTAAATAGTGGATGTATTTAGTAGTTTAATGTATCTAAGTATTACCATATCTACGTAGGTATATTATGACAATAATTATCCTAAGCTAGTTGACCATATATCCATTTCAAGGCATTTATAGTTATTGTACATAGACTAAGACCAAGACAAAAAAGAAATATGTACGTACCTTATTCACTTGTTCATTTATATGAATATCAAGTAATCCAATGTGATTTATATATATAGATATGTGTACTTTATATATTATCTTCTAAAATATAAATAATATATTATTTTTTAGATTTTTAGATACTTAAATCTAAAACAAATTAAAATATTTTGGTGAACCCAACCTTTATTTGAGCATTAAAAACC
>JARHVA010003841.1:1380000-1410000 GCA_037957365.1 Torreya grandis
GATATATATGTTTTTTTTAAAATTTATATTACCTAAAATAATTTATCACATATAAACAATCATAAATTATAATGAGATGTAATTTTTTATGTTATAATAAATTGGGATCCATTCATATGATCATTTTAAAGACATTTACTATGATGTCTTAGTCGTGAGAGGCTAATCTCACTCCTTAAGAGGTTCACAATAATGAATGTGGAAGACATTTCTTTAGAAAATAAATGATATATCCATTATTAAGTATAGGTTATTATTGACCTAATATGGAATTATACTATAAAAAACATGGAAAAATATGTATATATTGCCAACGACATGGAAATTTAAACACACAAATTCATAATAATTATAACCTATTGTATCACCATGGATATTTTATCTTTGGAGGTTTGAATTGATAGGAAATATAAATCCAAAATAATCAAATGATCATAAGTTCATAATTATAGTTATAGAACAATTTACAAAATGGCTTGATTCAACATCATTAAAATAAATTGTAGGGAAGGACATATGTAATTTTTTAATGAAAATATCATTTCATGATTTGATATTGCATAATATATTATAATAGATAATGCATTTTATTTAAAGAATAATAATGTTAAGAAATTATATGTTAAATATAAGATATTTAGTACATTTACACTCCTTTTCATCTACAAGTAAATGGGCAAGTAGAAGAAAAAAACAAGATTTATAGAATATTAATTATAATAATTGAAAAACATGGCAAGGATTGGCATATTCAGATTATTTATGCCTTATGGTTATATCACATAAGTTTTCACACACCCATAGGTGATACTCCTTATTCTATTTTTTATGGAATACAAGCTATATTTAATTTTGAGCTATAAATACCATCCTTACATGTTTCTATACTAAAAAACCATCAAAGATAATTAGTATAAAGAAAAATAATTGAATGAACTTTAAATGTTCAATGGTATATACATACAAGCTAATGAGCATCTCATATTATAACTTAATTTCACTAAGAAGTCATACACTAAGATTATTTGAAATCAATTATTTTAAATTTGTGACTTGGTTCTAAAAATGAATAAAAAGAATACCAATGTAGATAAATGAATGAATGACAAGTTAAAACCAAATTGGTCAGGACCATTTATGATTAAAAGGAAGCTAGGCACATGGTTTTATAATTTTGATTACCATAAAGTAAAATCAATGAAAAACCCTATAAACATAATTCACTTGTGTTAGTTTTACATGTAACTTAAAATTATAAAAAGTATTATATATATATATATATATATATATATATATATATATATATATATATATATATATATATATATATTCAAAAAAAAAAAACCAAGACCTATACACGTCATACATTTCTAGTTTGCATGATTTGTTTATTTTATTTATCATATACATGATAGATTACATATATATTCCATACACATATGATTTTCATAGTAAACATTAGTAGGATGTAAAACATACATGTTACATATGACATGCACATACATATGAAGAACATTCATATATAATTAGAGGATACCTTTATACATTTGAGGCATGATAACAATAACGGAATATTGCTGCACTATACATGTTCTATCTATCTATGACCATTCCATTGACCATATTGATCTACTTAGACTGATTACACAAGAATTTTTATTTAACTTACTCTTTAGTGTGATACATTATATGGATATTATACTTTATTTTATGCAATAGTGACATGGATTGATTATATATACTATCCTTTCTTTTTATATGAATATTTTATGGTAATGATTATTACATGGGTGATCCTTGAGTTTGTATTACATTGTGTGACCATTATGTGTGGCATTGCATGATCCATGAGTGTCTATTTTTAATTGTAACATTTAGTGAATATTCATGTATGTGGCTTTGAGTTATATGTTTTGTGGTTCTATGAGTGCATTTATTGTATGTTCACATGTCATCCAACAATTATGTTTAGGATCCTCTAATATATGTAATAGTTATGTAGTCATGTTGGTGTTGACTATCTTGAACACAAGTTAAAATAGTCAATCCCCTATAGTTGAGAATTTAGATAGGGGTCTAATAGGGTCAAAATGTGTTCCATGGTCCTAGATAAGGGTCTTATAATGTCTTTAGCCTTGGTTATAGTCGTTTTTAGTCTTTGGTTATATGTCATGCAAGGTTTTTGGGTCATTTATGAATATTGTATGGTTTTCCTATAAGGACAGGCATTCTAAAGTGTTTTTCAACATATTACATGCCATATTATTGTTAGATATGGTAGTCATAACTAGAAACTTGTAGGTATTATTTTGAAATCAAGAAAATCATTGAGAAAAGATAGTTTTTAGTTAGTTTTATAGCTTATACAATAATTTTTTTAGGTGTGTATGGATTTAAAATGAAATTTCAAGTCCCCAAAACTAATATCCATGCTTTATCAGCTTTGATAAGATCAAAAATGACATAAAACCATTTTTCTTATCCATTGCTCTCTTTTACATATAAGAATTGTCAACCAGTTTTGGTTTAGTATGGACAATAGGAGATGAATTGGGTAAAATTATCTTGAGGGATGAAATTAATCTTTTTCCACTTCAAATTTATATTGAGAGTTCTAGGATTGGTTTCTTGTGCTCTATGAACCATGGCTTATAAATTTTGTTGCTATTTTCTTCATGCTCATTCCCATCACCTCAAAGTTTCTCTTTTATTTGGATTGGTCCATACAATTAATGTGTGGAACATATTCTTAGAGAGTTTGATCACCATGGTCTGGTGTTTTTAAACCTTGATTTCACATGGTGATTTAGATTGGTAAGAAAAGTTATTTTAGTTTCTTAGTTGAGAGATCTATTTCTAGTCTATAGATAGATTCAATCATTTTTAGGATCTTATATCCTTGTTTGATATCTTTAATAATGATAATGCAAAGTAATGGTTTTATTTTAATGTTTCACTTCATAGTGATAAATCATTTATTTTTTTAGTTTTATTTTAAAGACTAATATTAATGAAGAACATATCACATAGATACATAGTCAGATTTCCCTACAAACATTCACCTACAGTCAGGTGAAAAGGAGTTTTCAACAATCATGGTTGATGGGATGAGGAGTTTTCAAAATTTTGAATAAAATTCAAAGGTGTGATCAGTAAGTTTAAACCATTCTAAGGTGAAAAAACTACTTGTGAGACCTGGTTTGGTTCATATAAACATACACCTTAATTTCACAATTTTAACCCTGATGTACACATGTTGAAAGTTTCCACAAAGACTAAGTAGAGTTATAATATAAGTGTTTGATCTTGTTTGAGATATTAATCAAGTCTAAGAACATGGATAGTACCATAAAATCCATTGTGGAGTCATAAATAAAAAAACAAAATTGAATTATAGCCCTTAGGTTGACAAGGTTGCATATAGGGATATGTTACCTTAACATCTCCCAAATAGGGATTCTGCCTTACTTTTGATTCTTCCACATTAGAGTGCCTTGAGGTTTATACTGGTTTAAGTGTTTCATCATGTAGCCAAATCATATGGATACCACCTTGAAAAATAAGATGGTTTATTGACCATAAAAGGGTGATATAAGAAGGCTTCCAATTTATGAAATCTTCCATTATAGACACTCAACCATCTATAGTATTCTTGAAACCTAAATAATATCATGATGAAGCATGACCAAATGGTATTTTTTATCAAATTACAATTTAACTTACATGGTTATAAATGGAACTAGTGGCCTAAAATATCAACTAGGGAATTTATATGTAAAATTTGTGATTTATACTAACACCTACATGGCCCCTTTGGTTTCAAAATGGTACCTACAATTTAACTGTAGTATGACAGTACATTGGGAGAATGATAGTTTAGATGTTGTTGAGTCCTTGGGTATATATGAATGTGTAAAACTATGATATTTACTTATAGGCTTCAATAATGAACTAAAATATGGTTAAAATTCATACTTCCATCTATAATAACCTTATTTTCTTAAGGTAAGTATACATATAGTCAACACAGTCTACTAACTAAGCTTAGCTAAATAGAGGTGTGAACTTTGAAGAGTTGGAAAAAGTATGGGGTGTTGGAAATATTTTAGAATAATTTAAAAATGGTGATATAGACATCATGATATGCACAAGAAAAGGAGAAAAGATAGATATTGATTTTCAAGTGTCAACATATAGCTAGTACATAGTACATACATGCTCATCAACACTATGAGTCTGCCTTAAAGAGTTGGATTTTTTATGACCTTTTTGGGGTTTACAAGTTATGATACTTTGTAAATATAACATATATTACCTAATATCACCTCTCATAATATTTTTTTGACTTAGACAATAGGGGAAGTACCCTCTATTCTATCTCAGACAAGGGGCACTCCTAGACAGACTACCCTGTAAGTTTAGTATGAAGATGGTAAGGGAATGTGTTTATAAGTCTTGAAACATTTAAAAAAGGTTATATAATGTTTTTTTAAAATTAAAAAAGATGTAAAATACCTCACAATCATAATAAACCATGTGTAGGTGGTTATGAGCAATAAAGCACAATCAAGCCTATTATACCTAGACCAAACCTAAATCCTTATAGGGGTATGAGTTAAATTACAAGGAAATGTGAAAATTCCTAAAAATTTTATCACATTTAGGGGAAGGAATGAAATTATTTTTATACATTGGTGTGAAAAGAAATGACACAGGTTGGTCAAACTTGACCTATTTCACCTCAGACCCATCTAGAATATAATCTCAAAATCGGTAGGCCAAATTTAAAAGCTCACACTAGTATGGACATGTTTCATGGTGACCCAAGGATTTGGGGACATTTAAAAAAAATATTGATCTATATTTTAGTTTAATTTTTCATAAATTTAACATATAGGTTTTATTAACTATCCTTAACTGTCAAAATGTGTTAAAACCATCATAAACCCTTACCTAATACTTGATTGGAAATATATGGTTATGAATGAATGAAGATGAAGTGAGATGAATTGGAAATTATTTTGAACTTATATAGAACTCTCTCTAGCCCTATGACACATAGTTGGTTTAGACCTTACTTGTACACATAGGGTGAAAATAAGGGTTCTTCTAGGATTTTGTGTTTTGTAAGTTCAAAGGAGAGTTGAAGGATGATATCATTATAGAAGGCCAATTGGTTATTATTATAAATATCCATGCCTATTCCTAACTTTATAAAAGAACACAAAAACCTATTCTATGTAATTTATCCTAGGTAGTATTTGGTAGATAATGGAAATGAAGAGTGACTAACAAGTGAGAAGGTGAAGAGTTCAATTTGGGGTCCTTTTAAGGTCTAATTCCTAAAATTGAAGGAAAGGGGACTCAAGATATGTGTATATCATCTCTTCCATATATTGTATTGATAATATAAAGATTGATTTGGTGATAAATGTGAGGATAGACCTATAAGTCTAGTGATGCTCACTATAGATGGTGAGAACAAATGTCCATAAGAAGGCCATGAGTTAGGGACACATATGATGATTATTGTGGAATTTTTATATCTCCTCCTTAATATCCTTTTAAAAAAATCTATTCAATGTTTGAAGATTCATTATGCTTCAGGTAGGCATTTGTCTAATAGGACCTTCTATACCTCTATTCTCCACTCCTTCCTTCTGATATGTAACTAGTTTTAATGCCTTGACAAGTGGTATTGTGACCCTTGAGCTCCATTATCTTTTCTCTCTTCTCACATTCTATAAATGTAAGCCATATTGGCTCTTGTATGGAATTATACACCTATTATGGTGAAGCCCTTCTAGTTTGATATTTTACTTTACCTTTGAGTAATATTTTCAATCTGGTTCTAAGTTTAGAAACATCTTGCTTAAGTGTGTTAAGTGATGTATGGTGAAGTCTAGTGATAAACATTTATCCTTGCCTTCTCTTTATCCTTTCATGTTTGGTTCAATTATTTCTCACTCTAACAAGTCATATGTAGTGTAGTTAGTGTGCTTGACTACCTTAAAGTGTACAAGTAGATCTATTGTCTATAATATGACCTCTGGTTTACTTTCCTCAAGTAGTTTCATTCATATCACATCCATATTTTAAATACTAATATTACAGTATTCTAGGACTTTGGGACTACTGTTGTAGGTCATGCTTAATATTTTAATATTATGATATAATAATGGATATATTTCTAGTGTATCAACCCCTTAGAGTAGCATACTTTCATGTCTACGTCTATCTATTTTCATCCAAGTAATTGTTAGTATAAATGATAAGCACGTAAGGATCAATCTAGGGAGCTAGCCCTAAACCTAGAGGTATAAATCTACTATAAGAAGCCAATAGGCCTAGTGGTATTCTAGTGTTTCCAAAATATTAGAGTATGCTTAAACAACCTCTTCTAGGATGAAATATTTGGTTACAATAGTTTTGGTATGCCCGTTGGTACCATTGTCCTAAAGACAACTTATCAAGGTGAATGTTGGTCTTGACAACATCATAGATGCATATGGTGTGATAATAAAAAATTTTAGACTCCATTCAAGGTATTATCTAATTATATACCACTATTTTATCAACTTCTTATGATAATAATTCATGGTCCTTACTAGGTTATCTTTTAGAAGAGTTTTCAATCCCATAAACCCACCTCCTCAACCTAAATTTCCTATTAAAGTTAAACATCCTCAACCTATCTTGAATTTTAAAGAATAAGAGGAATTATCAAGCTAATAATATCAATAAAGTGAATAATAACTTGAGGAAAATATGGCTAGGCAACATGCCTTCCCATCCTTCAACACTAAAAATCTATTTCATCTCAATGCATATGATGACATACCCTCTAATGCTATAGAGAGTGTTCCCACATTCAATGGTGAAGGTCATGTCACTCCTAGTGAGTATATTAGGGATATCTAAAACTTATTTAGTTTACATAATGTCACCAAGGTTAACATTGACATTAAACTCCTTACAATGTCTCCTAGAGAGAAATAACTTGATTGGTATAGGACTTTTCCTAGAGGTTGTATCACCACCTGGAATGATTTTGGAGAGTTTCTAGCATCAAGGTTTGAAGATAAGAGTGATCACACATTACTCATTCACAAACTCAATGTAATTTAAATATCCCCTAAGGAGATAATGCATGATTTTAATGAGAGATTACAAAGGACTTGGCATATGTTTCCTCTTCCTATGAGACCACCTACAAGCTTTGTGTTTCCAAAATATCTAAGGGCTATTGCTCCTAACATATCCATCATGCTAAAATCCATTGGTGTTTATACCTTCCTTGAAGGATATGACCTTTCCATTAGGGTTAAGAATGGATTTATACAAAATGGGAAATTTATTCCAAAAGTGTCCATGCCTCTATTGCCAAATAATTTTGCTACTAATTTAAGAATTTACCAAATTCCAAATACAAAAACTAAGCCTAAAGTTACTCCTAAGAAGGTAGAATATGTTAGTGATAAATATGCAAAGATTAAATTCTTAGAATCTCAACTTAGACAAGAAAACCTATAGCAAGGTGTTCATAAAAACCCTTACCCATATCCTCAATAATGTAATAGGTTCCCACCTCAGAAATATGGGTAGGGGAGAGGTCAAAGACAACATAGCTTTATTAGGCCTACCAATACATATAATACCACTTTTACCTCCAACATTAGATCAATGGTACCAATGCATAGTAATTTGGTGTAAGGGGAGGAATGGAAAGAAGATAAATTCATGGATTCCAATGAATATGGATATCAAGATTTTTTTATTCAAGGAAAGGTTACTCCTCAACTATCAGTAGGAGGTGAATTTTCATGCAAGTAAATTAGGAATGATAGCCTCAAAGAGTGAGTTTCAATAATTTTCTCATTGAAGACGCATATGTCCTCAATCAAAATGGTTAATTTGTATAAAATAATAGATCAAAGATAAATTATTTAAGATATTATAATGGTGTGCCTACAAATTCAAATATATCTCTTATAAGGTAACAAGGTGTGGCTACAAGTATGACAATCCTTAAAACTCCTACACCTTCAAATTATAATGTTGGAAGGTTTGTTTAAGGTGCTCTAATGCCTCAAGATCCAAACACTTACTTGCCTTAAAGGAATCAAGAAAAGGTGATTACTCATATTTTAAAATTATGGGTTCTTTGATTAATTCTAAGGCATCTATCTCTCTTTGGGATGTCTTTGTTTGCCTAGTCAAAAGTAGATATCACAAAATAAATTGTCTCAAATTTATGTTAACCCTCAACCATCAGGTCATGGTGATGTTTCTCTCACTAATTATCATAATAACATTATCAATACCTATTCCATATATGCTAATCCTCCACCCTTATACCTCACTCTCATTATGGGGGATAAACTTGTTCTTAACTACATAGTTGATAGTTGAGCTAGCACCTTAGTGATTCCGAAGGTTTTATCTAATAAATCAAGTATAAATTATGAACCATATAGTAAAGGGGTACTTAAAATTTATGTTAATCCTTCTAAGTTATTAGTACTAGTCAAAATTTTTAAAGTTTTCTTTCATGATCATCCAAGTTTCTCTATACTTCAACACATTATGGTTGTTGACTTGCCTTCCCATTTTGATATCTACCTTTCAAGGGATTTCACAACCAATTTAGGAGGATACCTCTTAGCTGAGTGGTCCTTATTATTCTTTAGTACATGATATGGATAAAAGGTAACAATTATAACTCAACCACTAACTAAGTTTCATATTGAGCCCTATGTTGAAGCAAACACCAATTTAAATTGTGTCATCAATGAGCACAAAGAATGTGTTGTGGATGATGGGACATATTATAATATTAAGGGCATATATGATTTATTTTTGGATGAAATGGTGTATACACATATGTAAATGATCCATGCACCTATTTTTATAAAATCTATCTTAGCACATACATCATCCATGAGGCAACATATGTACATTTAGAGGTAATCATTGAACATTATTTTTCATAAGTTGTTAAAGGAAATTAACTCATTAACATGTATGATGATGATAGTTTGAAACTAAATATAGACCAATATGGTGATAATAACAATATGTTTCTACATGTAATTGATGAGGGAGTCCTTTAACATGACAATCATGAAGAGGAAGATGAGCTATCGAAAAGGTTCAATGCCATAAGTCAAGAGTTTGAGCATTTTTATAAGTTAATCTCTCCTCCTAAGAAGTGTGAATATTATAGTAAGTTTTTTAATGAACCTAACAAGAAGGTTTTTGAGTTTCTTATTAAGCACGAATGAGAATGTCTTAGAAAATGTGAGTTTGATTGTCTCGCTATTGTCAAAGAAGTTGCAATCCTGAATGAGACAAATGAAGCTAAAGCAAAAGTGTATATGTTTGAGGAATAGTCAAGACCTTAACCTGAAGATAAGTCATTTTCATATGGGTTTTAGTAAAAAAATACCAAGCTTGATAGTCCTATGCACCAAGTATGTCTGGTTTAAGAAGGATGTGAAGTTGAAGCAGTCTTGATTACTCCCAACACTCATTTTGAGAAGTGCCATGCGAATATGATAGAAGTATATAGATATCAAATCACTAAGAAGATTATTAGAGGGAAATAAGGAGTATATTTGAATGTTTCAATTATCACACTTGTAGATAAAATAATATCCATAGATGGTAAGTCTTTAGACTATCAACATGAGCAAGTGTTTATTGACAAGAATGTTCCACATGATAGGTTGCTTTGATGGAGTAACAAGGATGAAAGATGTACTGTATTTGACCCTAGTTAAAATATGGTGAGATGTTATTCACCTAAAGTTTTTTAGGTCTTTTAAATATTTAGATAGGTTTGTCTTTACTTCTATTATATGTGTGTTCCATAAGTGTTCTTCATAACACACCTCTATTTCCTTTAGTTTATTATGTTGCGTGTCTTTTCTTATTGTTTCATGTGGTTTAAAATGAAAATAAATGTATATATTATGCATAGGTGACTCCATATACCAATTCATAGGAGTAGTCTATTGGTCTTCGGCATAGTTGGCTTGCCACCTCTAGGAAATCACCAAGATTGTTAATTATTTTGACCACAAGTCAAAATAATCAACCTCTTATCATTTAAAACTTAGATAGGGATATAATAGGGTAAATATATATTCCATGGTCCTAGATAGGGTTCTTATAATGTGTTTTTAGCCTTGGTCATAGTCATTTTTAGTCCTTGGTTATATGTCATACAAGGTCATTTTTGGGTCATTTATGAAGCTTGTACAGTTTTCTTAGAAAGAAAAGTGTTCAAAAGTGTATTTTGGCATGTTACAAGTCAAATTATTATTATATATGGTAGTCATAACAAAAGACTTGTATTTTTTATGTTGAAATCAAGAAAAAATTTGAGAAAAGGTAATTTTCAATTAGTTATATAAGTTATGCAAGAGTTTTTGCATGTGTGGAAGGATTTACACTAACCTTTTAGGTCTCCCAACTCATATCAACACTTTATTAGCTTTAACAAGATAAAAATGGAATAAACTATTATACTTATCCATCACTCTCCTTTGCATGTAATAATAGTCACCTAATTTTGGTTTAGTGCAAACAACATGAGATGAATTGGGAAAAATGATCTTGAGGGATGAAATAAATCTTTGTCCACTTTAAATTCATGGTTATATTTCCATGATTGTTTGATTTTTCTCTATGAACCATTTCTTAGATGGTCTACTCCTATTTTTTGTATGGTCATTCCCATAAGCTCAAGGTCTATCTTTTATTTGGATTGGTTCATAAAATTCAAGTATGATCACCATTACCTCATGGTTTACATCCTTGGTTACACATGTGGAGGTTAATTGATAAGAAAATATATCTTATTTTGCTAGTTGATAGCTCCATTTGTAATCTACAAAGAGTTTCCATCATTTGCAAGGTCTTATATGCTTGTTTGATCTTATTAATAATGGTAATTCAAGGAAATGGTTTGATTTTAACCTTACAATTCATATTGATAAATAATTTATCTTTGGATGTTGATTTTCAAGACTAATATTGATTAACACATTCACATATATACACAGTCAAACTTCCCTATAGACATTTATCTATAGTTAGTTGAAAAGGAATTTTGAGCAATCATGGTGATGGGATGTAGAGTTTTAAAGATGTTAAATGCATTCCCAAGGTGTGAGAAGTAAGGTTGAATAATTTAAAGGTGAAAAAAATGGTTTTGAGAATGATTTTTGTTCATATAATCATACACCTTACCTTCATAGTTTTGAGCCTGATGTATACCTACATGAAGTTTCCATAGAGGCTAAGTAGAGTTATAATATAATTGTTTGATCTTGTTTGAGAGATTCATCAAGTCTAAGAACATGGATATTACCATAGCATCAATGATCGACTCATAAAAAATAAAAAAAACTTGAATCATATCCCTCAATTTGAAAATGTTTCATATAGGGATACCTTAACATATCTAAAATAGGCATTCTACCTTACTTTTGATTCTTCCACATTAGAGTGCTTTGAGGTTTATACTAGTTGAAGTTTTTCATCATGTATCCTAATAATAGGGACACTACCTTGAAAAGTAAAATGGTTGTTTGACCATGAGAGGGTGATATAATAAGATTTATAATTCATGAAATCTTCCACTATAGACACTTAGTCATCTATAATATTATTGAAACCTAAACAGTATCATGATGTAACATTACCAAATCATAGTTTGCAAAGCATGGCAAGTGATTTTACATGATGATAAATGGAACTAGCTAGATAAAATAGTAATTTGGGAATTGAGATAAAAAAAATTCTACTCAAACTAACACCTATAGTGGTCCCTTTGGTCTAAAAATGGTACCTACATTTTAAGTTTAGTATGATAGTGCATTGGGAGCATGATCGTTTAAATGTTGGAAGGTCCTAGGGTATAATATTAATGTGTCCAAATATGAGATGAACTCAAAATATTAAATAGTTACCTAAAACATGAAAAAAAACATATACTTCCATTTACATGAACCTTATGTTCATAAGGTAAGTACACCTACAGTCAGCATAGTCTACTAACTAAGCCTAGTCAAATATATTTATGAAATTTTAAGAGTTAAAAGAAGTATGGGGTATTGGACCTATTTGAAAATAAATTAAAAATTGTGATATCTAATTTATTATATTATTAATATAAGGAAACAAGATAGAGACTAAGTTTCAAGACTCAACATATAGCTAGTACATAATACATACATAATTATCAACTCTATGAGTTTGCCTTGAATATTTGGAGTGTTGATGACCTCTCAGGGGTTTCCAAGATATGCAAATATTTAAATATAACCTACATTACCTAATATCACCTATCATGAATTATTTTGATCAAGACATTAGGGTAAAAATCATTTATTCTATCTCAGATAAGGGACACTCCCAGATAGACTACCCTATAGGTTTAGGGTGAAGATGGTAAGGAAATTGTGTTGAGAAATCTTGCAACAATGAGATAAGATTGTAGAATGTTTTTTAACCATGAACCAACATGGAAAATACCTCATAGTCATAATAAACCACTCAAAGGTGGTTATGAGAAAACAATCATAGTGAGGCCTACTAAGCCTAGACCAAGCCTAAAGCCCTACAGGGGTCTGAGTTCACTTACAAGGCAAGATGAACCTTCCCAAACATTTAATCACATTTAGGGGAAGGAATGAAATTATTTTGAGCCATTGGTGTGTAGAGTAATGACACAAGTTGGTTAAAATTTACCTATTTCACCTTAGACTCATCTAGAATACACTCTCAAGATTGATAGGCCATCTTTGAAAGCTCACACTTGTATGGACATGTTGAAAATTGACCCAAGAAATTGGTGACATTTAAGGAAGTTCTTAATCTTTCTTTTAGTGGAATTTTTTCATATGTTCAACATGTAAGTTTTATGACTTATTCTTAAGAGTCGAAATATGTTAAAACCATCATAAACCCTTACCTAAGACCTGATTAGAAAGAGATGGTTGTGAATCCATACATAGGGAGTCATATGACCTAGAAATTACTTTGAAATTATAGAGGACTCTCTGGACCTAGGACAAATAGTTATTATTTACCCTACATGTATAGACATGGTGAAAATAAGGTTTCTTACAACATTTATGTGTTTTATAAGTTAGTTAGAGAGTTTAAGGATGAGGATAATTGGGGAATGTCAATTGGGACCTATTCAAACTCTCCATTCCCATTGCTCACTTTTTATAATCATATTAACACCTCTACTAAGTCATTCATCTCAAGTAGTCTTTGGTAGATAATGGAAATGAAGAGTGACTACCAAGTGAGAAGGTTAAGAGTTTAATTAGGGGTCCTTTTAAGGTCTGATTCATGGAATGTAAGGCAAGGGGGATCAATACAAGTGTCATAACATACCTTTCATGGATTTTATTAAGAAATTTAAGATCCCATGGGTGAAAAATGTGAGGACAAACCTATAAGGATAGTGATGGTGATTGTATATGGTGAGAATAAGTGAATAGAAGAAGGTTATAAGTTAGGGACACATATAATGTTTTTGTGGCATGTTTCTAACTCTTTATTGATATTTCATATGTGTCATCTCTTCCTATTCTAGTTTCCAATAATCAAAAGATGACTAATTATGAAGGTTGTTTCAAGTAGCCATTTAAAGTCCTCTATAGCAAGTTTGGAGAGTTGTCATGCTTCAGGTGGACATTTATCCACGAAGACCTTTCAGATATCTATTATCTAATACATCCTTCTAATATGTAACTAGTTTTCATTCCTTTACAATTTGCATTATGACCCTTGATCTCCATTCTCTTCTCTCTCTTCTCACATTCTATAACTATATGTCATTTTGGATCTTGTATGGAGTTCTACACCTAGTATGGTGAATCCCTACTAGTTTGATATTATAATTTACCTTTGAATAAGATTTAAATCTATTTATAAGTTCACAAACATCTTGTATATGTGTGTGAAGTGATTTATGGTAAATTTTAGTGATAAACATATATCCTTGCCTTATCTTTATCCTTTCATGTTTGGTGTAAGTAGTTCTCACTCTAACAGGTCATATGGAGTGTATCTAGTGTGTTTGACTACCTTTAATTATACAAGTAGACTTGGTGTTTATAATTTCACCTCTGGTTTACTTACCTTGATTATTTTCATACATATCACCTCCATATTTTAAATACTAATGTTATAGTATTCTAGGACTTTGAGACTAGTGCTATAGGTCATGCTTCTTAGTGAAAGAGTATGATATCATAGTGGAGATATTTTTGGTGTATCACCCCCTTAGGGTAGCTTACTTTCATGTCTACCTCTATCTCTTTTCATCCAAGAAATCAATTAGTATAGGTGATAATCACTTAAGGATCAATCTAGGGATCTAGCCTTTAAACCTAGAGGTCTACCTATACTATAAGCAACCCGTAGGCCTAAAGGTATCTCAATGGTTCCCAAAACTTAAACTAGGTGTGAATAACCTCCTCTAGGGTGTAAGATTTGGTGACAATAGTTGGGTTGAACTCATGTTTTTTCTTGGGTGTTTATGTGTGTCATTATCATATCTTACCCAATTAGAATATGGTTTTGTTGGTGGTATCACTATTTATTATGTTTTTATTTTTATTTTTGAGTTGGAACATATCAATATTACATGTATTTTTATTTGATTCATGTTTAATAATTTTTTTCTAGATTTATTTCACTAGTTGGTTATATTATTTTAGTGTGATTTATTTATTATATTTATGTATCGGTACCAATGATCTCACTTCTATTATTATAGATAATTGGCTAGAAGATGAAATAGGTTGGGATTTAAAGGATCACCCCAAACATCATGTCATTTCATAAAAGTAAATGAAAAATAATATGGTAAGTGTACAAGATCAAGGTCTCTACCAATGCCCAAGTTTTTAGTTATATTATGTCTTGTTTACTATTGTTATTGCTTAGGTCAATTCATGTTATCCTTGCATGAGTTAAATTATTTTGGTTGGAATCCATCATTATCATATGGCAAATTTTCCTATTTTTCAATATCAAAATAGTGAAAGTGAATACTTTGGGGGTTTTTATCCTTATTACAAAGTGTATTTTAATATGTTTAATTACCTTATTAAAGGCATGTTAAGGTGTTGTATAATTTATAAAACCACTCTTGAGACCACGAGACCATTATGGATTTTTATAGTTTAAAATATTTTTATTCAAATGGATCCATGAAATGGGGTCATGATAAACATCACCATGAACATTGAATTGCATGGATATAAAACATTCTTTACTAATGATTAGGGATTAAATTAATTTTTATGACTGAAATGGAAAACATACTTGAACACAATAATTTTGTTTTTTTGGTTTTTATCAACTTTTAGAAAATGGTGGTAAGAAAAATAAGGGTTTAATATAACCACGCCCAAGACACTACTAATTGAATGCACATAGTTATTTTTTTAAAAAGTGATGGAAGTGTGAATAAATGGAAGTATCATGGAAATGGTAATGGAATTAAGTTTGAGAGAGAGAGAGAGAGAGAGAGAGAGAGAGAGAGAGAGAGAGAGAGAGAGAGCGAGAGAGAGAGAGAGAGAGAGAGAGAGAGAGAGGAGAGAGAGAGAGAGAGAGAGAGAGAGAGAGAGAGAGAGAGGCTAACTGAAGTAAGTTTGTGAAATATTTTATTATCTCTCACATTCCCTTTTCATTTTTTTTGTAAAAATAGTATGTATGAAACCCTTATCCTTTGCTATTTTCATTTTAGTTTCATTTGAGTATGAGAAAAAGACTATAATTTGTGGTGGGTCTCTGGAGATTTACATTTTTTTGATGAAAAGGGACAAAACCCTAACCCATGATTGTAAATGTTCTTATCTTGCATGTATTTATGATGGGGTTTCATTTAAATTAAAAATCAATGGATATGGAATTTTTTTCCATGATGTGGATATATTTTCAAGCTCATGTTTCATAAAGCTTATGTATAGACAAGTTGAAAGCTTGATCACTTGATTGTTTGGCATTATGTGAATATAATTAGTTGTGTTATTGTGTTATGAGTGTTTATATTTATCTTTGAATATTTATGTTGTGTAATTGGTAGTTTTATTGAATTATTTTATTTTCATTTCCTATATACTTTGTGGATGGTTTTCAGATACTCCTTTCAGCCCAAAACCAAATCTAGGGTGGGTAGGGATATTTCCTACCTCATGGTTTAACTCATTTAGGTCATTAAACTCTATTATCTCATTTGGTTTCAAATGTTAAAAGTGTTAAATTGATGGTGATCACTATTTTTATTTATTACAATAAATTTAAGAGGCATATGGGGATTAAATTTTAAGACATTCTTGATAAAATTCTTATGGCTATAGACAATATAGCTTGTGTTGTGATCATTTGTCCTAAAGCTCGAATAGATTTATGGATTCATGTAATTTTTATTACTAATAATGTATTCTTATAAAATTCATTGATATTTTTGTTTGTTTATCAGATTAGTTATTTTATTTTATTTTTAGATCAAATTTTAATTTCATTCATTCTAACTACATTATATTAATGAATGGATTTGATTTAAAACATCAATTGCATTCATATTTTATGTTTGGATGAGTATTAATGTAATATTCCTTTATTCAAGTGGAACATATTCATTACAATTGATTATGATTATTGCTTATTCTTGAAACTCAAATATTCACAACTTGATTAGTTATTCTTGATTGGGCCTTAGATCAATTTTTTATTGCATAAATTCTTTCAAAAATAGTTGTATTTATTTATTCTCAATGGAAAACATGTGATTTTAATTTTAGATTTGGATATATACCATACTTATTTTTATCTCATGTTCTAATTTGATGTTATATTAGGTTGATTAATGAAATTTTAATTCAACTGTAAAAATCTTCATGTTATGTTTTGATGCTTTAGTATACAACTATGTTTCTATTGTGTTTTGGCTAAGTGGTTCAAATTGGTATGAATACTTGATTGGTTTAGTTTCACTATATTTGGGTAATTAGTAATGTCATGGATTATAAATTGTTTATTGTGATATATTTATGGAGCAACATGCATTTAAAGTGAAAATTCCTTTTTTTATTGAGGAAGTATTCCATGGGGAGTGTTTAATAACCTTCACATGCTCTTGTTTCTTGTGTGTATGTTAATTAGAATTTCAATATGATTATAAATTATTAAGTTAATTTTTTTCTCACCTCTTTGGTGTAAAACTAAATATATAAATAATATTTAATCACATAATTGTAGAAGCCCCTAAATGGTGGTATAGTGGAAATCTAGAATTAATAAGGTGTTAATTTTGTAAATTAAATCTAATTTATTTTATTAAAATGTTAAAGGTTTTATAATTCATTAATATATTGATTTTAATTTTTAAAATAAAATCATACTTTTTATTTTAATGAATTAAACACTTTAAAAATTAGTCGAGAACTATGGATGATCGAATGAACTAAATTTTATTTGTTTACTAGGTTTGTCTCACAAGACTATAATTTATTATGTAAATTGATATTGTGCAGTATGGTTGATTGGAAGAATCTTAGTACCACATTAAATTAAACCTCTTTCACAATACTAAATTTTAATGCATTATATGATTTAATATGGTAGTAATAACTTTTTTTAGTTTAAATTGTTTTTAACAATCCTCCTTGGAACTATATTTCATATAATAAATCTTTGTATAAAATAATACTAGTAATGGAAGCTTGTTTTATCTATTAAATGAATTACATTTTATACTAAGCATGCAGTAACTTTTTTAAACAAGTGTGTTAGAAATAAATGTTGGTGAGACATTAAATTCTTTAAAATGACATAATTTGAATTGAAATCATCTTCTCATAATTACTTACTTAGATATAATAATTGTATCTATGTATGTTATTGAAGGTGTTATCTTATGCATTCATTAATTGCAAATCATGTTGAGGTTATTTATGTTAATAAGGTTTAAATAGATTGATTTTATTAATGATATAAATTCAAGATTAACCCTATATATTTATTCCAACTTATGAGTTTATTTTAATGGAATTAATACTCAAATAAAATAGAAAAATGTAATTGGGTTATGGGCAAGTGTGTTACTATTATGGACCTTGTGCAACATGAAAATGCTTCTGTGAGAATAGGTAGATGTTGAATACCAAGTAAGGTATGTATAGCCAATTATACTTGATCCTAAGATTTTTACAATGCATCAACCTAGTTCCTAACTTGATAAATTATTGTAACTACCTTCAATGAAAATGGTGGAATGTAAGAATTTAGGATTCACAACCCTATAAATCCTTTTTTTGTATTTAGATTTGTTGAGTTTGTGACAATGGTATCATAGCTAGGTTATCACACTAGGGATCTCTAATAAGAATTTAGATAAAAAATTATTGGTGTTTCTAAGTATGATGAGGACATGATCCAAAATATTCAATGTTGATAATAGTGCCTATAGTAGAAATGTTGGTAGAAATGTAGATTGCAACACTGATGATCATCACATTGCCAATCATGATGCCAATATAAACATTGGAAAAAATGACACCAAAGGTAATAATGATAATATGCATATGAAATATGATAACTTAATCATTAATAAAAATTTATAAGGCAATGTGGGACATAATGTTTTCATAAATGATATTTTGGTGTGCTTCATAACAATTATGTCCAAATAAAAGACTATGATAAAAATTGTTAAACTTGGAGAATGTGGAAGAAAGGGATGAGAGTAAAGTTGTGTCAAGGGAATAATATATTATTAAAAATTATGTCATGAATACCATCATTAAATAACTTAACAAAATCCATCTACCTATGTATTCTCATGGGGAAACTAGTGATGTTTTAGAATCATGGCTAGTGAATTTTCAAAAATACTTCACTTTGCGTAACATGGGTTATAGCATTAAGGATAAAATTTGATATTACCATGTGGTAGGTCATTAATCCTTATGGTGAACCAATTATTTTCCCTTAAAGGATACAACCCCATGATGTTCTCCTTGAGACCTTTGAGAGGTAATTTAGAATAAGGTATCTGACTAGGAATTATAAAGAGCATAAGATTACTGAATTTCAATTCCTCAAATAAGGAACAATGATTGTAATAAAATATGAGACAAAGTTCCTTTTATTCTTTCATTATATGAATTATATGCATGAAAATTAAATCAAGATAATTAATTTTAATTTGGAATTACTCAAGGTGTTTATACATGATGTCAACATGACAAACCCTTTCACCTTGTCTTATACCATAGAATCTACACATTGTCCTAGGGAGAAATATAAGGCTTTCCAAAAGGAAAAATAATAATATTATAATATAAAAATATCATTTGATTCTAATAATTATGTTCCTCTAAATGATAATAATTTGAATAAAATTGACCCTGATAAATTTGATACCAAGTATAATACCAATTATGAAAAATTTCATAACTCTAATAGGGGTTCTAAACCTCAATATTTTGTAAGGTGGCCTAATGGAAATAAAAATCACTACTAAACTAACTCACGTGGCCCTACCACTACACAAAATTATATCCCTTTTCATTTAGGAACAAAAATGTAATGTTAATAATGTGGTGATAATCACTAAAAGAAGGATTTCCCATAACTAAAATTTAATCAACTTGTTAATCATCATGTCTATATTGAAGTGGACATTAGGAATGATAATTCATAGGAAATGAATATTGAAACCAAAGGTATAACTTATGGTTAAACATTGTATATTCCCATTAGTTCTAGGGATATTGAAATATTTATTTCCCATTTAGTTTTCAATAAATACAAAATAAAGGTTTCTAAATTAAGATAAAGATGGGAAGTAGAGTTTGGCTCTAGTATGAGGGTGGTTGATTTGAAAATTTTGGAACAAGCCAGACTATATTTAGGGATATTTTATGCTCAAGTGAATTTATTTCAATAAACATTAAATCCTATGACCTATATTTTAGACATGGGTTGGATAGAAAAAATATCAATCAAAGATTTATTGTTTCAATAAGAAGATGAAATGCCTTGATGATTGGGGCAATCCATTGAAACTAAAAGGCATAATTAATGCCATAACTAAAAATATTATATCATATTTACAACTAAAAAGAGAAATTATAATAGACTAAAAATTATACATAGTTCAATTAAATGAGCCTTATAAAGAGAAGGAACCCATGCTGAATGACTATCATGTATTAAGGGAGTTCAAGGATGTCCTTCAAAAAGAACTTATAGAATTACATCCACATAGGGATTTCATTTTATCTACTATTGTAATACCAAGATCATCACTAGTATCCAAAGCCCCATATCAATGGAATGTATCTGATCTAAGGTAACTTAATATATACATACAAGAGTTACTAGAAAAAGGTCTCATTAGGCCAAGTGTTTCTATTATAACATAAATTTCTACTGAGAGGGGGGTGGGGTGAATCAGTAGATTGATTAAAATTAGTTATTTGACTATTTTAATTCAAGTTAAAAATTATATATAGATATCACACACATAAAAATAAATGTACATGGAAAAACCAATATGGTAAAAAACATGGTGAGAATAGCTAATAGAATCTAATATTCTAATCTAACCTCACACTCAAAACCTCACTAGTTACAATGTTTAAGCGCACCAACCCTAAGGAGACACCAATCCCCTAATTTAAGATCACCTACTCTAAGGAAGCATGTACTCTATAATTGAGCACCAACACATCTCTTCTAATGTCACCCACCTATCAGATCTATTATGGAGCTACAACTATAGATTCTAGAATTGATTTTAAAAATGAATTTAGTTTTATGTTACAGGCTTGTTCTATAACTACTCATGCTTTTATTTAAATATTTCTTCCTCTTTACCTCTCTCCCTCTCAATTTAATTCTTTTTTCACATGTAGTGTATATCCTAGGTGATGTATATATTAATTGTATCTAGGTTTCACATCTTCTCTTGATCGTTAACACATCACACTATTTTTTTAGAACTCAGTTCATCTTTCTTCAATGACAAGTTTCCCACTTCTTGAATTCACACACCACCACCATAATTCCCTATATTTTAATATATTTAGGATATATCATACTATATTTTTGATACACATGACATTTTACATAATTTGGGTCTATTATATAAATATATATCATTTTCTATGTCATAAAATCCATCTAACCTAGGTGTTCCATTTCTTGACCATTGAGATGGAAAAATATTTACATACTAACCATTGATCTTAAGCTTCACACCATGATATGATGATCCTTATTTAATTTTACCAACATTAAAATGCAACTGTTAGATCAGAATCTAATAATCTCATGTGCTCCTCTAGATCCTTATGATCTTCTAAAATTTAATACCTCAACTCTGAGTTATAACCATTGATACTTTTCTTAGTCTCTCAATATTAGGACACTTGGAAATATTGCATGAATTTTGAGAAATTCACTATCAGTCCCCATTCTTGTGACACTTGGCACTCTTGTGTGCCTTATACACATTATCAGTCCTCATGATTTTTACATTTAGCATCTTTGTGTGCCTTTTACACACTATTTTTTCTTGTGCTTGTGACATTTGGCACCCTTATGTGCCTTCTTCACATTATTTTTACTTCCCATGCTTGTGACACTCGTTACCTTAACATTTATCATTAAATATTTGACTTTGAATCACACCATAGATCTACTAATCAATCTCTATGATCATGACACATGTCATTAATGCATTCATTCTTAGGTTCTTTGACTAATTGATTTTTTTGTGCATCATTAAATATTATTCATGTAATTAAGCACTCACCATTGATCAAACTTAGACAAATATTAAGTTGATGACTTAGGAATATTAAAGTCTTTAGTCACTACTCTAATCTATTAATTTATAGGGAAAAGGTGTTGGTTACACAATGATGACAGAGGCTTAAGTTATGACTTAAGTGATAAGTTCTTGCCTATATCCAATCAACATAAAAATAGAAGTGCCTATGAAATTCATGACCAAAAACCATAGGGTTTTATTGAGAAACCCTAGTAATGGCCATGAGCAAATAGAAATTAGTTTTGAGCTCATTTCTCTTCATCTAAACCTACAGACCATATATATGAGATGCACTTGAAAAACCCATAACATATCTTTTATCAATTTCTATAAAAACATCCAAAAAGAGTCTCTATAAAATCCTGATAACTTTATATGACAATATTACTTGTGAAACCGTTAAACATGCTCTTCTCTCTATCAATCTTGCATGTGACTGATCCTTTAACATCAATAACATCAATAGTTCTATCTATCTACCTTTTGACATCAATGATAATCATATTGCTAAAAATCTCCTGCTTTGTCATTGATGGAAAAATAAATGCTCTGATCTTCTAATACATGCTCTACTCCTTATCTAGAATTGATGGTTCTTGCATTGGCTTCTGATGAACATAAGATGAAGCTACTCATAACAAACTTTCTCCCCCTTAGGTAATGTAAAATTTGTCTAAACATACCTTGGAAACATTATTTTCTTATTATTTGATAAAAATAAATCTTTTACAAAGAGCATTTTCACTTTTCCCCCACTTTGACATCAATGGCAAATAGACTCCAACTTTCTCACTATTTGCCCAAAATTTTCTCCCCCTATATTAGATAAAGTATTTTATCCAAGAATTTTTAACCATAAAATCATTACAAATTTTCAAAAACATGCATACATATCTTGCCTTTTCTCTCTTCTTCTAGGGATTAATTTTTTTTATGTGATCTTCCCCCTAGACTCATGCCCTATTACTAATATCTAGTAGTGTGATGTAGGAGAAAACACTCCCAATTTCTACCTCAAATACTCAAATTGTCACTTATGAAGAGGTTTGGTTAATATGTCTATAAATTGATCCTATGTTAGCACATATTCCATTGTGAAATATTGATCTATAACCTTTTATCTTAAGATGTTATACTTGATTTATATGTGCTTAGTCATAGAGTGCATCACTAGATTCTTTGATAAGTTAATATCACTTGAATTGTCACAAAGAATAGAAATAGGTGATTTGTATTCTACCTTGATGTCTTTAAGTGTTTAGTTCATCCAAAATACTTGAGTTTAACATTAAATTGCTACAACATAATCTAATTTTACTATAGAAAGAGTAACTAACTCTTGGTTTTTGCCCAGCCATGAAACAAGTTTATTCCCAAGGAAAAATGCACCACCACTACTACTTCTTATATCAACCACACTTCGTTCCCAATCAAAATATGTATATTATATCAAAGTGAAATATTCATATTTAGTATGCCATACTCCATATTCAATTGTGATCTTGATATATCTAAAGATTCTTTTCATATAATTGACATGTGATTCTATGAGAGTAGCTTGAAATCTTGAAACCATGCATAATACTTGCATGATATCAGGTCTTGATGCAATTAGGTATAATAAGATACTTATCATTGATATATTAAAAGTATTATTTGAATAAAATAACTCATAATTTTTACTCAATTTACAACCAATTATCATAGGAGTACCTACTAGTTTGTTGTCTTCCATTCCAAACTTTTTGAGCATTTCCTTAGCCTACTTGGTTTGAGATATAAATATCCTTTCATCAGTTTGTGTTATATTTAGACCAAGGAAGAAATAAATTTATCCAATAATAGAAATATAACACTCATTTTTCATTTGAGTGGTAAATTATTTTCCCATTATATTGTTATTACCACCAAAAATTATATAATCTACTAATACAAAAATAATTTACATATGCTCACCTTCTGATTTGAAGTATAGATTTTTATATGCATAACGTTTATTAAATATTTATTGTTTCAAGTATTGGTATAATATTTAATACCATGATATAGGTGCCTATTTGAGACCATATAGATATTTTTTTAGTATGCACACATAATCTTCTTTTTTTGATAGCTAAAAACCTTCAAGTTATCCTATGTAGACTTCCTCTTCTAGGTTCCCATTCAAGAGAGCATACTTAACATACATTTTATCGAATTTGAATTTATTATAAATAAATAATGTTAGAAACATTAGTATGTCTTCCAATCTAGAAACTAGATCAAATGTTTCCTCCACATCTATGCAATCAACTTGTGCATATCCTTTGCACACTGATTTGGTCTAATTTCTTATGGTAGTTCCATCCTCATTGATTTTGTTTCTAAATACCTTATTTGTACCTATTACATTATTATTTGAAGGTCTTGGAACTAATTCCCAACTTTTATTCTTTTAGATTTGGCTTAGTTCATATTCCATGTATTTTAGCCAATTCTCATCCTTGCAACCTTCCACATAATTCGTAGGATCAATTTCAAATATTAGAGAACTTACTTGCTCCTTGTTCATTGAAACTCTTCTCTTTGTCTGAACTCCTTCATTTTTATTACCAATTATTTTTTATATAGGGTGGTCCTTTAGAAAAAATCTTGTAGGTGGATTTTTATTTACTTCCTCAAGTTATTCATTAGCTACTTCCTCTTAAGACTCTGATTCTTCTTTACAGATTTCTCTATCGAGTTTAACATGTTTCAAGCCTTCATCGACCTTGAAATTGATAATCTCTCCAATATTTTTTAGCCTTTTGTTGTAACATATGTAGGCTTTGGTTTGGGTGGAATAACCAAGAAATATTCCTTCAACACATATTTATTCAAAGCTTCACAACTTATCTTCTTTTCTTTTGATGTAGCATTTGCTGCCAAACACTCTAAAATACTTAAGAGAGGCAGGTTTTCCATACCATAGTTCATAGGGGGTTTTATCATTGTTTACCATCATTTGAACTCTATCCAAGATATATAATGTTTTTTTTAATACTTATATCCATTATACATTAGGTAACTTGGCTTATTTTAGCATTCTTATAGCCATCTCCTTGACTATAATGTTTTTATTTCAATAACTCCATTCTATTTTGTAGTCTTTGCTATAAAGTAATGACTTTTGATTCCATTCTTCTCATAGTATTGTATGAACTCATTTGAGGTGAATTCACTGCTGCTATTAGACATTAAGCATTATATTTTTGATCCAATCTCATTTTATACCATGGCCCTAAAGATATTGAATCTTTTAAATGCCTTAGACTTGTCCTTCAAAAAGGTTACCCATGTCATTCTTGAGGAATCATATATTAAAAACATGAATTATATTTATAATTTGGATCATCTTGTCTTAGTAGGACCATAAAGAATATCATGAACTTATTTTAAAGGATTTATAGTTACATACTCCTTTGTTTGGAATATAACCCTTGTTTTCATTCCTTGCTTACATTCCTTATGATTAATGTCTGTAGGTTTGATCTTAGGAATATGTCTAACACACTTATTTGAGCTCACTTTCACTAGGTTATAAAAGTTGGCATGACCCATTCTTATATGCCATAATCAAATCTCATCAATATTTCTTATTAGACAACTATTATAATTCAAATAACTTAGATTATAAATATTACTTTTAGTTCTTTTCCCTTCTAATACTAATATTCTATATCTCCTTATATTAAAAAATTCTACATTAAATGTGACCTTAAATCCATTATCACACATTTGGATGACACTTAGTAGATTGTGTTTCAATCCTTCAACATAAAGGACATCATGTGTAAGTAGTTTTCCATCTATATTCAAGGCTCTTTTATCATGGATTTTTACTATAGTAATATCTCTAAAGACAACAAATCCTTCCTTATAATTACTCATTTTGATGAACTTGCTATTTTCACTATTCATATGTTTTGAGAAACCATTGTCTATTACCCACAAATTATGTTCTTTGACATCGAGTACAATTTGAGCAATCAAACATTATGTAACTTTCTAATCTTTCACTTTCTACACATCCTTAGGTTTCTTGTTTGGATTATTTTTTCCTCTTTTAGAGACTTGTGAACCTTTGTTTTCACTAGGAGGCATGATTTTCTTTTCACTTTGTAATTTTTGTCATACAAAGCTTGTTCTAAATTATTTATCCATGTGAACCAAATTATTGTAGTTATAGCATATTCAATTTGTACCTAATAAGGGTGAAAATGAATTTATACTAACAAATTTTATTCTCCTTTTAGGTATAATTCTACATTCACTATCCCAATGATCAAACCGATTATATTTATAAAAATAACCATAGAAAAAAGAGGAATACGTAGTCATAAAATTTATTTATGCAGGATGAGGAGGTCTTATTAACTCTCACTTGTTCAAGTCTCTCACCCTTTTGTAACCATCTATATCAACTACTTATATGTTCTGCATCTTCCTTGAGTTTGTAGAGATTGAATCATTGTTCTTCTTTTCTTTAGGCTTATTTTCTCCTTCAACTTTCTTCACATCAGGAGTGCTTATGTGTGCCTCTATATGCTTCGAGGCATTCATGCAAGATTTTTCTTTATTTTTTCCTAGTTCCTCTTCTACATTGAAGTTATCATATAAATTTGTAGATGTATTAGCTATGGGAATTTTCCCTTTTTTTTTAAAAAGACCATATTTCTACTTTGATAGCTTTTGATAGTTGATCAATTCATCAAGAATTTCTAAACCTCATTTTAGCTTTAGACATTTATCTATTTGTTCTTTAAATTTTTCAAGTTATTTTCTCAAATCCACTATTTATTCTTATAACTTCACACATTCATCAAATTTAGATTATAGTTCAAATTTGACTACATCTTTTATTCTTTTAGTCTCTTCAACTTGTTTCTTTAGGCTAACTACCATTTGATCAGATTTTTCAAGATTTTTGGATTGTTTTTCAATCTCTTTTCATGGCTACTTCTTTAGCTCTGAGTTTTCTTTTCTCATCTTTTCAATTTAATTTAGAGCATAGATGAGTTCACCCTCTAGATCCACTTCTCCTTCTTCTTACTCATTAGAGTCTTTAAATTCTTATTTTTATTCATCCATAGAAGCTAGTTTTAATGTCATGAATAGGGATTCATTTCCTTCAACCATAAAGGCACAATCATGGTCATCATCTAAGATATCACACTCATTCAATTAATCACTATCTTCTTTTATGTGTAAGCGATTCTTATTTTTCAATAAGTTATTCTTCTTGGAGTAGTGGGGTTTCATGTTTTTACTATCTTGTTCTTGGTTAGAGTTATCCTTCTTGTTGTAAGATGATTTAACAAAAAAAATGTTCTACCTTACTATAATTAAATAATTTAAAGGGTAAATTCCCTTTGTACTTTACAAAACCTATTATTAATTTTCTTACAAAGTTGGCTTCTTATCCATCAATTTATTTAGACATCAATGCAGGTGCTTCTACTTTTACTTGGTTGCTTTGAATGCAGCCTCTCTCTTGAAAGTACCTACTTTCTCCCATTCTCATTTCATAGGTTGTGAAGGTTCCATACAACTCATCAAAAGTAAATTTATCTAGATATCTTGCTTCCTCTATTGTAGATATTTTAGAGTCATACATGGATAGTACAGATCTTAGGAGTTTTTTGACAATGACTGAATCTTTCATCTCTTCTTCAATACCTCTGATTTCAATCAATATTTCATCTACTCTAAGGAGGTAGTGTGTAATTTTATATTATTCATTCATTTTAAGACTTTCAAACTTGCCTCTGTATGTTTATAGCTTGGCCTGATTTACCTTATCATCACCTTCATAGATGTTCTTAAATTTTGTTTCATACATCATGTGTAGTTTAAAAATGCATGACTTTAACAAACTCTGACTTATACAATACATAAATGATAGAATTATTTGCCTTCGTATTGCTCTCATACACTTTCTTGCTAGCCTAATTAGTAGTTTTAGTAGGCATTATATATCCATTTATAATATAAATCCATACATCAAACCATAATGAAGATAAATATGCTTCCATTTTAATGCTCCAAAATTCATAGTTTGATCCATTAAAGAGTGATGCTTTGTTGAGGAAGAGCCTTATTGACAATCCATTATGTTAATTATCATGATCTATCTCATCTGATTAAGCTTCTTCTAAGGAACTAGGGCTATGATACCAATTGATAGAACACGACTATCTACGAAAGGGGGGGGTGAATTAGTAGATTGATTAAAATTATTCCCTTAATTATTTTAATGAAAATTAAAAAGTATATGTAGAGATCACACACACAAATAGATAAAACATGTAGTGTATGTAGAAAACCAAGTATGGGAAAATCCCCAATGAGAATACCTGCTATAATATGTTGTTATAATCCAGACTCATAATAAAAACCTCATTGGTTACAATGTTTAAGGGAACCAACCCTAAGGAGATACTAATATCTTGATTTAAGAGAGCCTACTCTAAGGAAGAACTTACTCCCTAACTAAGCACTAACTAAGTTGTTTTGATGATACCAATCTATCTGATGTATTATGGAGCTACAACTCTATATTACAAAATTGATTAAAAAATGAATCTAGTTTTATGTTACATGTTTGTTCTATAACTGATCATGTTTTGTTATGCATCTCTCTTCCTCTCTACCTCTCTTTGTTCACACTTAGTGTATATCTTATATGATGTATATATTCATTGGATCTAGGTCCCACATCTTCTCTTGATTGTTAACACATCATGCTCCATATTTTTGGAACTTAGTTCATAATTCTATAATGACAAGTTTCTCACTTCTTGAATTCACACACTAGAACCATAATTCTTTTTATTTTACTATATTTAGCATATATTAGGCTCTATTTTTGATACACATGTAATTTTACATAATTTGGATCAATTATAACAACCTATATCATTCTTTATGTCATAAAATACATCTTGCCTGAGTTTTCCATTACTTGACCATTGAGATGAATAAATATTTAAATAGTGGCCATCAATCTTAAGCTTTGTTGCATGATCTAATGATCCTTGTTTAATTTTCCAAACATTAAAATCCAACCATTAAATCATTATTTGACAAGAACATGCACTTTATTATATCCTTACAAGAATTCAAACTTTAATGCTTTAAATTTAAGTTACAACCATTATTTTTTGTCTTAGTATCTTGAGATTAGGAAATTTGGCACTCTTTCATGAATAATAAGAACTATACTATCAATCCCCACACTTGTGACACTTGGTGCTCTCATGTAGCTTCTGTACATTATTAGTTCCCATGCTTGTGACACTTGGCATCTGTGCATGCCTTTTGTACATTGTCATTCACGATGCTTGTGACACTTAGAACCCTCAAATTCCTTCTATACATTGATTTCATTTCCCACATTTGTGACACTTGGAACCTTTACTTTAATAACTAACTATTTAACTCTAAATCCCATCATAGATCTATAACTCAAGCTCCATGATCATGACACATGTAATCAGTGTGTTAATTCTTAGGTCCTTTCACTTTATAAATTTTTTGTGCATCGTTAGATCTTCATCATGTGATTAAGTAATCACCATTTATCAAACTCATGTGAATATTAAGTTGAGGACTTAGGAATATTAAAGTCTTTGATCACTGCTCCAAGTTGGTAATTTTTAAGTCAAAGGGGTTGGTTGCACAATGACAAGGAAGGCTTATGTTATGACTAAAATGACTGGTTCCCACCTATATCTAGTCAACATAAAAATGGAAGTGCATATGAATACCACGACCAAAAACCATAAGGTTTTACTAAAAAATCCTAGTAATAATTGATATCAAATATAAATCATTTTTTAGCTTGTTTCTCTTCATCTAAACCTATAGACCATATATATGAGATGCACTTGAAAAACCCATAACATATCTTACTATAAAACCCTAGTAATCATTGAGAACAAATATAAATCATTTTTTAGCTCATTTCTCTTCATCTAAACCTACAAACCATATATATGAGATGCACTCAAAAAACCCATAATAGATCTTCTATCAATTTCTTTGTAAACATCTAGAAATAATCTATATAAAATCATGGCAATTTTATATGATAATATTACAAC